>JAVCKZ010138328.1:0-21299 GCA_034780755.1 Lepetodrilus elevatus
GAGAGAGAGAGAGAGAGAGAGAGAGAGAGAGAGAGAGAGAGAGAGAGAGAGAGAGAGAGAGATTGCTTATTAATGTCTCACCCTGTGCATTATAAAAATGTAAAAAGCAATACATCTGTAGGTCTGTCGCACCCAATATATCCTGCAGTATGTACTGCAATGTACACTTGTTAACGTTGGTGTGTGTTCTAGATGATCAAGCCTAACCCACACCTGTTAATTGATATACAATTACGCAGCGTAGAGAGATTCTACCTCGACTTATCGCGAATCTATCTTTTACCTGGGGGATCATTCATTACATGTGAATGTCAGTCTGTCGGCTAAATCCATTGACTACTTAGTCGTCTTTGTTTAACTGATTCCTCCCCTGATCAACAATTCTTTTTTGTAGCCTTGAGCCACATTGTTCAAGTTTTTGTTAATCAATGGTTTCAGAAATGCATGATTAGTTCTAAGCCACACAATCAGGAAATAATCATTCTAGATGTCCTGTGTGATCTATCAATACAGGCACAAAAAACCACATGTAAATTGCTATCAATCTTATCGAGTGAAAAAAAAGTGTTGCAAAATAATTTGATTATTTGTTGATGAATTAAGTTATAACCAATACTTATATTTTATTAAAATTAATTATTAATATTTAAATATCTGATATTTAATAATGTAAATATTAATGGATCAAGTGTACATTTGGACATTAGAATACTTGACGACAGTATCGCTATATCTATTATTGTTGGTGTGCAATACTCTTTAGAAACGGTTCCCACTCGCCACGTTCTCATGTAGACGAGAACTGGTGTGGTTGTCTGTTTGCTGTTGGTGATTATATACAAGTATTTACCTGGCTGTAATAATGTCCTCAAACCTATTGACCACTGACTAGGTCAGTGTTTGACCCTTGTCGCTGACAAGATTAGGACAGGTGTAAGTGGACAACTTGACCATTAGCATGGGCTTTAGGGCTTGTCTCTAGGAATAAAAGTGTCAGTTTCACTTCAAGTGGAAAAATTTACAACTTCACTGATCTGCTTGGGTTACTATAGCAGCCTAATTGAAATTTCACATTTTTAACATCATTTGGAGTCTGGGTTTTATTGAAATCATGATGTTTATATTAAATTTAAATATTTGGTCGGTGGTATGGATTTGGTATTATGTTTCAAATCTGGCGTCAGCTGCGATCAAAACGACCTTGTTCATGGCTGACATTGCATGTAAAGTGTATTATGAAATAGACACTGTCACATCCCTTTATTAAAAACATAATATTCATGTTTGTTTAAGCTTGTATAATATTAATTATTTCATGGATTTTCGAGTCGGTTCCAAAACGTACCTGATGGTCGGGTCATATCGCCACTTCAGATGAACCTCACATTGAACAGCTGACCTCTGCGTTAATTGCAACCAAGGCTAAAATCAAGCATCAGTAATAAGAAATGTAAACAAATCAAAACCCCTATGCCCCTAGATCAATTTCTTACTTACATGGGGTCTGAAGTATTCTGAATTAATTGACAAAAGCTCTACAGTTTAACCACAATCCGCCGATCGATCACTGTCGGTTTTCTACATGACAGATGTTGAACTCACAACAATACATATTTCATAGTATATTGACAAAGATAGTCGGCTTAACAAAAGTACATTTGCTATACATTTGTGTATGTGCATAATGTGAGCGAGTAATATATGTATACACAAATGTATAAGTAGAAATCATTACTATGTGCAGTTATATAAAAAAAATATGTGTATGGTGACATCATTTAACATTGTGGAACTAATGAACCGGTAAAAGAAATTTCCAGATTATGCGTTCATCATAAATTTTATTTATTTACATTTATTACAACTTCACCCCTGGGCTGTTTTTACATGATATATATGTACATCACTGACAGTTTGTGATACAATTTCACGTTTGTGATACAATTTCACGTTTATGATACAATTTCACATGAATAATAGTAGAAGTAAACTATTGGCTAATAAAGATAATATCATGGTACATGTCACATGATGTCAGTGATTTCACTTTGGGGCTATCGATGGCTCAGACTTGGAATATGTTGATGGGTAAATTTATATATGTGAACTATTTCAGGTATATAATACAAGTACTAAACCATGAACTGTCTTCTACAGATGCCGTAATGTACCATAAAGTCTGCTGGGCAGTGCCATCCATTCATTTCTTCCCTGAATATTTCATGTTGAATAGTTTTGAAATTTCTACCCTAATGTAAATATGACAGTTGGGTTGATAGGCATATTGATTGATGGGTTAATGGGTTGTAATTTACTGGGATATCAAGTAATTAATTAGAAATACCTCGCATTCACAAGCTGATTGCTTTATAATTGATATATACATACTTTGTAGTTCAAAGAAATAGCGGCACACTGCATCATCAAAATGCAAATATGTTGTGAAAAAAAATAGGACTGGAAAAAATCGGCATGGATCTTAATTATTTTGTTATTTGTAAGTGCACTTCTACATCCTGAATCAATACCTGCTACTTGATAAACTTCATATTGCTTGTAGTTTCTTTAAATATTTATCTCGTCAATTTAGCATTTAACAGTGAAATCTTTTTAGCAGAAATTTACTTATTTTAGTAGGATGTTGACATAGAGATAGTTGTAACAAAAACATATGTTATGCTACATAAACTATTTAGCACACAAGTTGGCATGAAATGGAATGAATTGATTGGCTATATCAATATAGATCTCGCTGACTGTTCATCAATTCTGAAATATACATTCCATCTTGGTCGTCATCATTGCTTTATCTTTTGTGCTTGGAATACTTTTGAATTTCAAACAACTTTGTTATTTTAAGAAGCTGATTAAAGGTGTAATTTAATAATGGCAGCATTTATCTTGCGGTTGTTTCAAATGTCCCAGCAGCATTTTTCTTACCCTTATCTCATTTTATGCCTCGAACATCTCATAAATTTGCAAACGAATATTTCCAAGCCAGAACCACTTAAAGAAACTAATCGCTCATTTAATTGTCATTAGTCAAAGAGGTGATTTTAAACGTGATGCTTAGAAAGAAGCCAGTGAAATGTAGCTCATGTTTGATATTGTATATCTATGTGCGAGATATGGGGTTGATAAGCTCGCGTCCCCAGACCCCGGCATGAGCTGGTGTTGGCGTTCAGGTAATATTCGCTGGCATTGATATCTATCGACGGGCCAGTGGTAGGCTGCAGTCTGTCACAGTCACTCGGCCTTGTTCTTACCTGTCGTTAGCGGTGTCGGGTGTGTCAGCACCGCACGTTTCCAGACCAAAGCGCTCAGCCGTGAACATGCAGTCCCCCCCCCTTAACCCCCACCCCCATATTGCCCCAACTCTATTGGGCGGGCACACTGACCCACTAGACCTACCGTAACAAGGACTTGAAAAACATAAGGCTAGGGTGGGTTTTATTTTTAAGGATGGATTTCTTTATTTTGGGTAAAATCAATTTTATAGTAAAATAATTTTTTAGGAATAAATGATTATAAGATTTTTAGCCCAATGGCTAACTATGACTTGATACAAGCTGCATTGGTTAGACCACACCTTAGTATACTGAGTATGAACTCGAGAAAGATTATGTTTTTCACTGACAGCTTAGTGACCCAAATTACACAAAGTCTTGACATATTTGTTCTGGTTGACGTGTCTAATTCACTCATTTATTTAATCATATTCTCAATTTGAAAAGAAAAATTAAAACCATAAACCCAAATATAATTATGATTTAATTATATGGGGGAAAAAAAAAAAGGATTGTATAATAAGTTAACTATGATAATATATTTTACTTTCACTAACCAATTGACAACTAAAATACACCACTCAAGTGTCTGTTCTGTGTTAAAAAAAAAATCAACAAGCCAACTTCACTCATCTATTTACATAGGAAATATAACAATACAAACTTACTCAGTGTTATATAGACAAGCAAATTTCAGGCAAATTTTTATGCATTTAGCAAGAATAATACTATCAGTTGATCAGAAGTGGGTCGACTGAGGGACTGGTTAGTCTAAATACCCTCGGTGGAGATCGTCAGCATTGATTTCACTCCATTATATAGTCTACGTATTTAATAATTACAGGACCTCTGTTGGGTATGGGAGAGGTAGGGCTGTTCACAGTCACCCACAATAAGCAGCTCTTATCGAAGACAGATAAAGTTCTTCTCTAACCTATAGTGTCAAGAAAGTCATTGTGCAACATTCCCCTGCTTAACAACTTTTAACAGAGTTGCTATTCATACCCGTTCACAAATGGCTTTTCAACAATGTTTGAACACACACACGATATACCACCAAATCGGGTATTCACCCGGTCCGCCAGCTTAAATGTCCCCCTTCCCCCTTGCAGCTTGGAGAATGCCGGAAAGCAAATTTGTCCATTTTATATTTCTATGAATAAAAATATCATCTTGCCAAGCATATACATTGGTCCATAATGGCCATACATTGCAGGCTGAATGGCCAGCCAGCTATCCCAAACCCATGGCCATGAGTGTTAGGGAAAGTGTATGAAACCGCTTTACAGGACTTGAATATGAGATTATCAACAGAATGGGTTCTGTGGTAGTGGGCTAATGTAAGAAAACATATAGAAATCCCGCTCTGTACAGGGTTCTGTACAGGGTTCTATTGCAAGTGGGCTCCCTTTTCTCCGGGGTATTTGGGATTTCTTTCCATGGCAGAAGCAAGCAAACACCGCCTGTATGGGGGAAACTCATTATGTATGATAGGTGGATAGTAAAAGATGACTTTGCACACATACTACAGCAAAACCTACTTGTTATCCCTGCCTCGTTGACCCTCGTTGAGAAACAGCACCTGAAATATACATGCAAATACTGATCGCTGTCAATCATACCAGGGATGTATATTGCATGAAATTGACGATACACCAGAGCATGAACTCATTAAATGATGTTTACTTGTTTTAATGTTAGTGCTAAACGTTAGTTAGCTATTAAAAGGAGGTTGTTTTTTTGGGAGTTATTGTCACAACAATAGGATGTTTTGGTAATATGTTATTTTCATAATGTTAGAATATTTTGGTATTTGCTATTTTTATAACCAGGTTTTTTTCTCTCTCTATTTTCACATGCACTGTTATGATGTTTTCACACAATGTGAAGTAACCATTATTTATTCTTTGTGTTTCAGAGGCCGCCCTCCCAAAGTTTGAATTTTAGCCAGGCAGATGACACACAGTCGTCCCGTTCAGGCGATACTCCTGTCCCATCTAGTCAACCAAATACAAACTCCTCACACAATGCAGAAAACAACAGTGAGTCAGGTACGTACCGACGCCTTGATACCTGAATATTGACATCGTTATGTCACTTTCATATACAATTGAATAGATTCACACACAATACACAATTGAATGGATTCACACACATTATCTATTTTACGTTTTCTTCCTCCAATTACTATACAAATACACCCACACATAAGAAGAACAAAGACAGAATTATTAATCAGAGAATTAAACCTACTAATCAGATAATTCAATTGATTATTTATGATAAATAAATTTGAGATATTATATATGTTATATCTTCATCTAATATTAAGTAGGCAGGTTTTCAAATTCAGGATAAAAAGAAGAATAATGTGATAATTAATGCAGATTAAATTTTCGGGTTTTGGAAAGTTTTCAATGGAATGTCGGGTGCTTTCTTCTACTGGTCTAAGAATGTGGCATTTAGTGTTGGAGCTATTGAGACTAGAATCTCGCCTGTCTTGATACACTGCATCTGGCTACCAGCCTTGTTAACCCACTGATCTCCATTTCCTCCTTCGATGGCCATGAAATCAAATTTCAAAGAATAATGTCTTAGAAAACATGATTATAATTTGGTGGCTCTTATTTGACGTTTATAGTAGTTTAGTTTGAAGATTTGGATTTGTAGAAAGTTTTTTTTTCTGGTTCTTTTTAGAGTTCTAACTGAGTCATCATACAGTTCTGAGATTTATTTAAAATAATATATGGTATGTAGAAAAATGGGGGTAATGGGTATTCAAGATGCATATGCTTATATTTTGACAGGTTTAGAGTTCCTGGATTGATCAGATTTTTAGCATGGAAAATGCGATGTTTCCTCCTGATAATAGTTAAGAAAACATTGCAATGCGATCTCTCTTTGCTTTGCCAAAACGCTGGTGTAGTTGTCTATTTCTGGTAGAACGATATATAAATAAGAGCGATAAATAGCGAAGAGAAGTACTAGGCCAATGTTCCAATTAGATTGTTACAGAAATGTCACTTTTTCTCAGCTAGCCCATGCTTCATGTTAAAATGTGCTGGGATTTATTGTTTGTAAGTTTGGCTGTAAATACAGAGTGGCTGTATAAAAGTTGGAACAGCACTGCGAGGGCTGTAGGCTGCCAAGGGGTTAGTGTATAGTAAATCAAAGTAACTATGTAGCTGTTTTATCAATTGAGCTGTACGTGAACAGAGAAAGTGATGCTCGCTTGCTTCTCAATCTCATCCCCATGTTCTTCATATTCTTAACACTTCAACTTTAAATATTTCCACATTTATGTAAAAGTTTATTTTTCGGGGGGGGGGGGGGAGTTATCGGAAATATGTGTTAAGGAATAGATCCCGTGCCACCTTTTGTGTTGATAGTCGGGCAACTAGAAACGGGATAGATATGTTTCTAGGTTGGAATCCAATAGTACGTTTTTCTCATCGGGTCCAGGGTTTAGTCATGTGCATAAGTCTTTGACTCGACTGGCCTTCCCCGGCATGCCTGACTTCTACGCTGATGGAAAACTTGTTATCGTTGCAAGAAGGGATTGTTTAGAGAAGGCGAATGGGACTGTATAAGTGTTAACGGTCTGGTATACAGCGAAACAAATCCAACATCCAGTAGTGAAAAAGCTGCAAAAATAAAATATTTACAACGGCGAGGGCACGGCAGAGAGTTGCTAGTTTGTCTCTACGTAGACATATGTCATCATTTTATGAGAAAAACATGTTTGAAGTCGGTTTTCACTGCTAACTACATCCTATTGACATATTCATATTGCAAGGGCAGCAGAACTTTCTTATAAATTGTCCATTTTATGCTTTATAGCACCTCGCTAATCTATCTGCTAATCTATTTCACTGGAAAAGCAGAACATTTCAGATGTATAATTTATCAATGTTCATATATTGTGTTACAACAATATTATATTACCACAGAAAATGTGTAGTCGTTAATATGATACCTTTTTGTGCGTAGAATTAGCTATATGTGTCTGTGGGCGACATTAAACATTGTGATAATATGAAAAGAAAGCAATTGCTAAATTAAATATTATTTATTTTATTTGAGAGCAATCTAAGTACCGTAAGACTCAGCTTCACTATACAAAAAAAACAACTAATCTAGTAAATGAACTATTTATAATTTGTATTTTACTGAGGGATTTCTTTTAGAAATTAAAACTAATAATATATATTTAATCACAAACAAAAAACAGCTGAGCTAAACTAGATCTTATATCCATGGTGTATTTAGGTGTATTTGTATACAGTATTTTATGAGAGAGAAAAAAAAAGTACAACTATTATTATTATTATTATTATTATTATTATTATTATTATCTTTAAGAATAGTTGAGATTTGTTTCTGTCTATGACAGTGTCAATAATGGTTACATAGTTCACGGAATTCATGAACAACTCAGTCAGGTTATACTGCACTGCTTATACACACCCAGATATAAAATCAATACAATAACCGTCAATTGTGACGAAAACTTTATGGGATAGCAATTCTTTTCTGACTGTTTTTTAATTCCAAGTTCTCCAACGAGTCTTCATTCATATTTTATCAGTTATGATATTACTAACGTCAGATAATAACTGGCAAGTGTTACTTCCAAATGAACAAACATGTCAAGAAATATGCCCCGGATTTAATAATTTGCAGATTTTCTGTACATATTCTTGATTTAAGACAAGTTAATAACAAGTTAAGGATTGAAATTGATTATTAACCACCTAACTTCTAGGTTATTCACAATTGCTGTCCTATGTAGGACTTCGGTTTGACTTCTGTAGGAAAGGGGTTAAAGAATTGTCATTTGAATGATGTAATTATTCACTTTTTGGTATAGTCTTCATGTCACCAAGTTGAATTTTTATTCAGACTTCTGTATGATTTGATGCCTTCTAGACTGCCAAGAACACTGTCATTGTCAATACAAGCAATTAGACAAGATTAATACAATCCCATTAAAATTAGATTGAATCTTTTGCTCCTCACATATTTGGAAAATCTGACAGGGAAAGCAAGTAGATTTTAATGTTTACTTCACTGATGGAGCCATCAGATTCTAATTAACCTGCACTTTGTTAATCGTTGAGTGGAAAGCTTATGTCAGATTATTTAATTGTGAAAGTAGGTCTGTACTAAACAGGCTTGTATGTAGGTGGATGAAAAAGAAACTCACTTGTGTGTTCAAATATAGATGTCAAATAGGGTTGAATAAGCTGAGGTGTGTTGTCAATGTTTTTAATCAGTATATGACAGTTATATCACTATTGTACTTGCTTATAGGCCAAGCATATTTTGTTGTTGTAGAATATTTCATCACCGGTTTAACAATAACAGCATTTAATAATCTCAAAGTGTTTCTTTTAGGATATATACTTTTTTTTTTAAATACAGTTAGCATAAAATATGATTTGAGGTCCAGCAAGAGGTGATCTTGAATGCACAAAGGTATCATGACAAATGCCATAGCATATTACACAACAGTTAAACAGTTATCAGTAAACTATAATGTTAATAGACTTCTTTCATAAGCCAATGATATTAGCCATTTATAAGTAGTATTTGTGATATTATTCATTTCTATATTAAATTATAAGCAGGGATACTTACACATACTCTCAACATGTAACAGTTAATTTCAAAATTAACTCTTTTAGTATTTATCTTTAAAATAATAGTTGTTGACATTGAGTTGGGTGTGTTGCTAATTTAATTAGTAATTATTTCTCTGTACTTGGCTAATGCCATAATGTTTGTAGAGTGGCATCATTGATGTACATACAATTTACTTCCCATTAGATATAATAATAACCGTGTATTATTCCAGCTATATAAAGTATCATCTTGTGACAAAAGAGAATTGTTTTTCTTCCTGCATCAAATGTTTGCATTCTTAACAACATAAGCATTAACCTTTACCTTGCTTGATGCATTTCCGATTGCCCCAAATTGAAAACGTGTGGGAAGGAAACCTGAGACCCCCCTTCGCTGTAGCGTATGCTCCATTCCACAAATCTCTCTTTCACCTGGCGTTGCAGGACCCATCTCATAAACTCATTTCGTAAATGTGTTTCCTGCAGTTTTCCAATGTGCCCCAACTTTGTGGAATGAAAGTACGGTCATTGTGGATAATAGCTGCCCAAACATTGCCCGAAGATTGGAAGGAAATTTCTTAAAACACTTGAAGCCCGTAAAAATATCTTCCCTCGGGGTCAGAGCTGATACCCCATTCCTCCGCCACTCGGGAAAGATACACTCCTGGCCAGGAAATGCTAAACAGCTGTGCCGAGAACAATTCTGCAGGCTAAACAGCCTCCAAAACAAACCCAAGAGAATAATAGTTTTGTATAGAGATTGATAAGACTGAAAGGTACGGAGGACTAGAGAACTTCAGTGATCCTGGCAACCAGAGTCTTTGGCCATATCCCCATAGTTTGTATAGATATAGTGCAATGAAGGCCGCTTGAGTAGATTTCTTCTACCACAGACCTGAAAGGAAGGAGCGATTGGCAAGATATTAATTCCTACATAGGGCAGCCAAGGTTAGATTCAGAGATCACCATATAGTGGAGAGAGAGGTAGCCGTTATCGATTGTTGGGTATATATACAGCTTTTGAAAGCAGTACCGAACTGCCCCAACTTTATCATTGGGTGCGATATACTATTATCAACATGACTTTTTCAGAGTTAAGGCCAGGTAACCGTTTGCAATAGTTGTTGGTTCAAGCAAATGGGTGTGCATTGTCCGTGCGGAGGGTAGGGTACACAGCTATTGCGCTGGCATTTGATTTCATTTCACGGCTTCTATAATGCACCATTCAAGAAGTTTAGCAGCTGCGGAGCTATACATTGAAAAAAGCCTGCCTACTATTCACTGGCCACACAAATCATAACAAAACATTTTGTCAACTTGCTCAATAGGGCCAGGGAGTTTAGCTAAAGAAACCAAGAGGGTTCAGAAAAAGTAACATTACCGAAAGAAATTAACGTGCGGAAGGTTTGGCTATGATTTGTCACTAACAACAGGCCTAATGGGGCTTGGCTGGTCAATGAGGCCTAGGACTATACGATTTGATGCCTAGCAGGAATAGGTAAAAGAGGAAATTTATTACAAGGGATAAATGCCCCATAAAATTAAATAGACTGGTTCCGCATAGTTAGTGTGTAGGGCACAGTGTACACAATGTCATAATATAAGTTTTTAATTTTTTGTTGATGTTATTTTCCTGCTTTGCAGTCGACCGTGTCATAGACCTGTTCCTAGTGTTTTGATAAAAATAAATGAAAAGCAGGCCCCCCTTGGCTCTCAAATTCTATCAACCTGCCTAATGTGAAAATAATGCTATAATTCTTTAGCCTCTGCCCTAAAAGTCGTACATCTGAAGAAATGAATCAACTTTTGGCAGTTTGATAAAAGAGCAATTCCTCCCTGTTTACAAATATATTCTCTCGGCTATTCATAGACACTTGTGCTGGAAATAGGCTTGGACAATTAGCATTTTCACCTCCGTCAGATTCGGACCCACTCAGGTGGCAGGTAAAAGCAAGGGGTTGAAGGCTAGAGTGCGTAAGCCACCACCGACTTTGATGTGAATTTACCAGAACACATGGCAGCGCTCCGAATCCCCCATCTCTTCAAATATTCTTAATATTCCAGCGCGGGGTCTAGTCTTCAGGGATATACAGGCATGGGAGGAATTATTTCAAATCGGCAGATGTGGGTAGCTCGGATTTCATGCCGCACAGCCGAGTTAAAAACAATTTTCAGTGTATCCAGAGGAATCGGTAATTAAATCGTGCATTCATCTATATACAACAGTCGCGGGTCGGGACTAGTGTCCCTTGGGTCGCAATCTAAAGTGATATTCCATCAAACCATTCTCTCTCGCCCTCAACCCACACCTGGTCTCGCTTGTCGTAATGCTAATGAACATTGATTGGATATTAGATTATGAGGATAATGGACTGTTTATCCAGGTAGATTTCATTACAGGTAGCGTCGATGTATATGGTCGATTTTTCCCGAAGCATATGCAGGGGATGGAGTAATTAGGCTAGGGGAGACATTATAACGATGCTGGGTATGCTATAAATAGAATTGATCACCTGTGTCTCATTGTGTACTACGTATTTCATGAAATATTTATATGAAGGTATTTCACAATTCTAAGCGAGTAATTTCAATTTCAACTTTGAAGCCTAAATATTAGTAATTAAAATGTGGAGTTGAAAGAGAATCGAAAGGAAGAAAGTATAAATGATAAGGAAAGCCATGGTAGGGATGACACTAGACGTGGTAGGGATGACACTAGACGGAAGTGAAGCTTATAAACACTTCAAGTTGATGTGCATTTCTTATTAAGAGAAATAAACATGACCAGTGGCTGTTATTGCCGTTAATTAAGATTATTTATGATATACGTGTTAAAAAGGCACACATTCCAAGGCGTGTTGGCTTAAGGCCTGACTCTGGCCTGGGCCTGACTGGACATTAGGTGGCCGAGGGGCCAAATTAACGGAAGTGGTCAGCAATTGAGGAAGCGAATGAAGGAAATATACATGCAAGCGAGTCAAGCATGTGGCTAGAACAGTTGGGCTGTGTCAGATTGCTTCTGGAGGTGGGGGTAGGGGGTGAGAGAGTATCAATTTCAAATTAATGACATTGTTTTGAGTCCAGGCATTCTTGGACAAGCTGGGGATGCTTGCTAACAGCTGGGTTTCTTTGTCCGCCATCAGGCTTGGTCAGTTTTGAAGGACTGTTCAGCTGACCGTTGCCAGGAATTTTCAGGGTCTAAATTGCAGGATTGGCTGGGTGGAACAATTTTAATTGGCTCTGAGAGCTCTGGGAAGGGAATTCCCAGCCTGGCTAATGAGGCAATGGGCACAATTTATTATTCTGGGATGATATTTAATGTCAGTTTGAGACCTGGCCAATAATCACATCTCCTTTAACAACCCTCTACTCCAGAGCAACCATACCATTTCAACTTGCACTTACTAGAAGTACTAAAAATTTTTTATTTATGTTATAAAATTACTATTTTAATTGTAAAATTCAAAAAGAAATGTGTGAGGAAGTGAATATTACATTATTTTTGTAATTTTTATTTTTTTGTAATTTTTTCCCCTTAGATTCGATACAAATGAAGTGCTGTCAGCTTGAGATTAATTTGCAAATAATAGATATCCATATGATTAATTTTATCTCAGGGAGAGAATTAAATTGTCCCCACCCTCTCAGCGATGGCCCGTTAGTTGACAAGGTTGGAGACCAGACTGGTGTATAATCCCCCGCCCGATCCCCTCCCCCTGCCCATCACCCGCCCGCCAGACAATGTGACCATCATGATACAGGGGATTAGCTACAGCTAGGGGGAGGCTGGCTGTTGTAGGGGTAGGAGGATCGGGGTCCCGGGGTGAAGGCTGGGTAGGGGGGAAGCAGGGTGTCTTTGTGTCGTCACTGGTAGTGTGTCATCACTTGAGTGAACATTGTCACAACACTGACAAGCAAGTCAGGTTGTCACGGTGTTCGTGTCGTCACCTTTGAGCCCGACTGGGAATTATTGCTTATTGTTAATGAATTCCATTACAGTGAACAATTTCACTACATTCAGCAATTTCCTTCTTAATATCAGTTATCATATTTGTAATGTTGCATAATTTATTTTCCTGAGTAAAATGGGGAGAGAAAAATCATTTTGGTTTATAGCTATTGAAATAATTATAGTACATGCAAATTTATATTTGACTAATTCCTAACATTTTCAAAAAGCATTTCATCTATTTAATATTAACATATTTTTCCTAGTTACTGAATTTACACTAACATTTGAGAAAATGTCAACAGATTTATTTATATACTTGCTGGGTGTTTAGATTTACTTCTGTATGGATCATAAATAAATATATACATTTAATTTTATTTGCGTGCATTTTGGTATCTGTTAAACATTTACCGCAGTAGTTTTCCATGTTGCCATGTTAGAGGCACATATGTTTTTGGATTGCTGAGATAGAGCACAGAGGCCACTGAGACTGGTGAGTGACTGAAAGTGAGAATTATCACCACGGTTCACCCATCTGAAACAATAGTCAGGTCGGTTACCCCGGGTCCTCTGTAGATCTGTACAACATTCCTTTCCTTCATCACAAGTGTATCAATCGTCCTGTTGGATTTCAAATGCACTTTGATTTATTTTAACTATTTTACTCATAATTCCATGTTCACAATACCAATTTTGAAATTTTTGTCCTCCTAATTTAATTTGTACAATATTTTTGTAAAATTAGTATAATTTCTATTAAATAAAGTTCACAATGGAATAAACACTATTAGGTGTACAATGTTCTCAATAGCATTACAATTATCATCATCATCAATTCTGATGGTTGATTCTTTTTGTTTCCTATTTATTTATTTTTTGGCTGATAAAACAAACAAACAAAAAAATACAAAAAAAAATACAAAAACATTTTAAAATCAGTGTTTTATCTGTGGTAAATAATTCACCGAGTTAAAATATTCCTGAAAACAAGGCTTATATTGATAATGCCAGATTAGGAACACCAGCCAGGGTAATTTTGGCAATTCCTAGAAATAGCATGAGATAGGTTGTCTGTATCACACACTCAGGTGTCTATCTCAGGTGCTCTTCAATGAGGCTTATTAAAGCCAGGAGTGTTAGAGACAAGTGGAAATAGACCACGGTCTTAGTTGGAAAAGATTAAATAGAGAAATTGTTACCATTTGGCAAAATTGAACTTTCTGAGAAGTTAAAAGTTGGATGAGCATGATAACGGTTCTATGGATTGTAGAGCATTGGATGAGCATGATAACGGTTCTATGGATTGTAGAGCGGCTTATCATGCGAGGAGAATTCATCAGCAATCACTTGGTACTAAAAGATACTATCTTCCTTCCCACTTCTAGAATTCACATCAGTAGAGAAACTATCTTCCTTACCACTTCTAGAATTCACATCAGTAAAGAAGCAATAGTTTTTGTGTAAAACTTGAAGCCATATTTAATATTATGATAAGATGGCAATTGCTGATATTGATAATTATGTACACTTTTCTTATTTATTATATGACAGCATGTGTTGTATATTAAACATTTTTTAATATACATAGAATACATTAATATTTTTAAATATGATATGATGTTTCATTTTTTAATGACATCAATTGAAAATTATAAGTAGATATTTTAACATTATTGCATAGTATTATTTTAAAATGAAATCATTGAGCTACGTTTGAATATGCATTTCTGTTAATTCGTGCAATTAGGATATGAAGGAAAGAGGGTCACAGTTAGATTGCAGGGACCCCTGGCGATGTGCCCACTGTGCTGATAAGTTGACTAGTTAAATAAGTAAACTAGCCCAGCGTGCTGGGACCTGACAGAGAAGGGGGTTCCTATTAGCTAAGATATTTGTTGACATTGACGATGGGGGTTTTCAGCATCAGGTTCTAGAGAATGCTGATTTTGCATGAAACTAAAACAAAGAAATATGCTAGCCCATTGATTTCAAACTTGATACACTTTGTATCAAGTGGAGATATGTCTAGGTTACGGATAAGACAGACAGGGGTCTGGCTTGTATTCATCAATGATACTCGCGGTGTGAAACGTACACCGTTGTAATGATACTTACAAAAATATCCGTGAAATTTACGTGCTGTGTTTACATACCGACAAATAACACGACGCAGTATTTATTTTGAGGATTTTCCCCATATTTCTATTTATGTAATTTTTTTTTTTATAAATAAATATTAAAAATGTTAATTAATAAATATGAAAGCTTTTTAGTGAGAGAAATATAATCATTATACTATTAAGGAATCTTTTTAATATGATAATTACTATTAACCCTGCAATTTGGATGTCAGTGCTTAGCAGTATCGGATGTCAGCTTGGAAGCCCAAAGAGTCTGGATGTTTTTCAACAGTATTCCTGGAGGCAGGAAACATTCCTGGATGCAGGCTATCTCATTTCACTATCAGGGTCTCCATTTCCTTCTATCAGCTTCCAACAGAAAACTGGCCTGCCACAAGTAATGTGGCTTCCTAATATATCTCAGAACTTCACACACTTTCCACTCCCCCCGCTTTCCCCTCTAGATTAAATCTGGCTATCCCTTAAACAATTTCTTACCCTCCAGAAAAAAATTCTGTGGTCTGATAAGAATCATTTTTTTTAGTATACATACCTCGTGAATGTTTTTTAGGAGGAAAAGAAAAATAATATAGCCAGCAAAACCATTGGAATATGATATTGATTTTTTAAATCTGTGTTGTAAAATCATGTTTGGAATTTGTAACTTCCTTTGACATGCGACATGTTTGAATTTATTTTAATTTACAGTTGGAGAGGGATGTGGAGATTATATTTGTAGGATGTGATTCCACGTGTCTCTTACGAGATGCGTGTAGATATTAAGAGTTCTTATAAGATTTTACAATAGTCTAATAATGTTGATTTCAATGTTTCAGTTGTCTGCATTTTATTTTATTATTTTAACAGAACTTGATTTTTTTTTTAAATATTTGTAATTAACACTGACACAATTTAGTGGACCATCATTTTTTTCTTTCCCTATTTTACTCCATGACGTCATTGTAACACAAAAACTTAGATGTACAGTTTTTGTGGGATTAACATTTATCGGAAATGTGGGTAAAATTATCTGCAGACTACTACTATAGTTTCCTACCATTGACTTTCCGAGATGATAATCACATGACTCCATTTGGCCAAATGTAGCAAATCAATGGAAGTTTGGCCAGTTTAATTAGATTGGATCGGGGAAGTGTTCCCAATTATATTTGCTGAAAACTTGGCGAGAAAGCTTGAGATATTGTTTGCAATTAGCTCACGTCATTTGCCAATGATTTTTCCCACCGTTTGGACTGTGGATCAGAGAAGTTACTATCAAATCTGGCCAATCTCTGCTATTTTATCACTCATTTCCAAATTCCGTCCATATTACCCGTGATTCTGTCTCCAAAAGCAGTGCCATTTTCCAAGTCCATTGATTCTATCTTAGTAACCAATAAGCAAAGCTCCCAATACCCAGAGAGTGTCAGATTTGCCGTAATGAACGCCAGAAATCAATGCGTCAATGTTCATTTCAAGATTTTGTCGAATAATTACTTGTGTGCTCAACGACAGAATGAAGACAGCTATGACATATATTCATATCTTTTTGTTTTATGGTATCCAGTATAGATAAAGGATATTATTCCTGTCCACTTCCACATACATTGGTATATTTGTGCATTATATCCAATAGGAGATATTCATTCATTAATTTAGTAGTAATAACAGTATATATCGTCTATTTCATTTTGATGTTTATTTTAGCACATGACATGGCTGTAAATGTATTGCAAATGAATATTTATTCATTAATTCCCTCCTTTCCCCATCTATTCATTTATGACAAAGGAATACTAGATCAGCAGTTATTATTTTCTCATCAGGATATTTTGCTCGTTAATTACTGCTCAGCATCGGTCCGTGCGCACCTACCGACAGTAGTGGAAATAAGAATGACCAGAAGCGTGTAAAGCTGTTTATAAGTCGCATCCCTCATTCGTTTAAAAAGATTTAGAAATTTAATTTAGCAGAGCGATCAGTCCACATTTCAGGCCTTTTGAAGAACCCACGGGTCGCAACTGCGCAAGTTTTCAATAGCAAACAGATTAGACAGACAGTCAAAAATTGCAGGGCGGCTTGATGAATGAAGTAAAGTTATCGGAAAGTCTGTGGAAAATCATTGGCAAATGCTAGGTTGTTGAGCGATTGGTCAGCGTGGAAGTCGTTAATTGTAATATCGATGTTGGGAAATTTCAGCGCCAGGGCATAGGACAGGATAATAACCCTGTCCTGCTCACCATGTACATTTATATGTGACAGTTTCCTCACTTCCCTTCAAGCCTGTCTACCGCACAAGGCAGAAATTAGCCAGATTATGTGTTAACCCTTGACATGCAAGTGACAAGGTTTGTTTGGAGCCACAACCAGTAGCCTGATTAGACAAACAAAATGTTCATTACACCATGAGAAGACTCTTAATGATTCACAGATGCACCCAAACAGCATTTTCACAGATTTCCATCGACAATGTTCTATATTAGCTTGTGAATCATATTTTTCTTTTTCCATTTCAAACAATCTCAACGACATGACAGTTAAATGACCTTGTCATGTCATTACGGGGGAATTGTGAAATACGAAAACTGCCTCGGCTAGCGCCAGTTAGCGAGTGGTTAACCGGCGCGGTCTAAGGGGGAGTCCTGATATTGGGTTATATTGAACCCAATCGATAACTTGGCCCCAGTAATGTCTATGATATCGGCGGGAATGATATGTAATCCTCGGATTCGGGGTTTGCACCGCGTTTTGATGGAATATTTGATTCTTGTCATTTCTTCAAATTCAGACGGCCGATCTTCGTACTAAATCGGGTTGCGCGGGATTTTGTAAATCAGATCTGTACTTCGGTACTGTTGCCATGGCAACCGGAATCTACATGGGAATGAACTAAATGAGAAATTACTTGCTTGAAAAACTACCCTAGCAAGTCTGAAGTCATGAGAAAAATTGTATCTTAAGTCAAGCACAAGATTTGGTAAATCATCTGCGTAAAAACAAGGAGTATAAAAAAATGTTACAAACACTAAAATGATCCAGATTATTTCCTGCGGTGGTTATTTTTCTTGAATATATTTTATTAATGCCCCATTGAAATATTATGCAGTCCCATATTGTCATGCTTCAATTAGTAAAAGGCCAGGGCTGGAAGATGAAATATGATCGTTCTCTAGGGGAACATTTAGTTGTTACTAACAATAGTAGTGGGGGGGGGCAGACATGACGAATATAATGAAATGTCAGAATATTATCTAAGTGTTGGCGTCATTGTTATCTGTACAAAACATTTACTGTATGCTTCGGTTTTTTTATACGTAAAAAGTTCAAAATTGTTTTTTATACTGTTTTTTATACGTAAGTTCAAAATTGTCGACAATTACTTTTTGATAAGGTTTTATTTAAAACGCGTTTCCACATCTATATATAAGATTAATCATCCAGGATCTGTTGAAACGAGGTGAATATTGGACAAGAAAGGAGATGTACATTCTGTGTACATAAGCACTGATCCATATTACGAACCGACACATTTTTCAGGATGTTGGTTGCACAGTTTGTGATTAATACCTGTCACGTGACCTAAGATGACAAGCTCGCGCGGCACTGCACATGCTAGTTTTTCCACCGCCAATTCATCAAGGCACACTATGAACTACAGGAGGTCAGATCTATGTCAAAGGATACTTTTAGTAAATAATTGCGCAATGGAGCATGCTATCTCTCTATGGTAGCCTGTTAGGGCCAAGCAGCGGTGGCAATTTTTTATATTTTTTTTTTATCCCATGGCTTCCTAAGTGACATGCATAAAGGGTTTAGTGGATGGTCTAAACTGGAAGATTTTAATCATTTTCACGAATGATCTACGAGTTGGGTAAGCATGTGTGAGAGGCTGGGATCTGGAAATAAGTATAATTGCCCAGAGACTGTATGGGCTACATCTAACATGGGGCCTGGTCGCCTGATAACCACACAGGGACTAAGCCAGTATACAGAGAGTCATATTTTTGATTCGATAAAATCATGAATTATGCATTTCTACACCGGTAGTACGAGGTTTGGGGAGAGAAGCAAGTCCTACGAGAGACTTTGGCCACGACCAGGTGACGATATCGAGTCCGTTGGCAAGTCTGGCGTTGAGAAAAACGATACTCCCCATGGGAAGAGTTCTCTCTTTTATCACCAGAGGGCATTGTTGTTGAGAGATGCAGTCTGTAAGACTCCACGGGGTCGGTGGCCACTGGTTCTGTTCCACGGCGGAGTCCCGGGGTGCTGGAAATGGCGTTGCCAATACCAGACTACTCAATCCGGCACACAATCCACGACAACATTGCTGTGGAGACAGACTCAGCTGTCAAACGCACACCCTCTCTTCCAGGCTGGTAGCCAGCAGTAAGGGCTATTGTTGATTTTTCAGAACAATTGTTCAAGTAATAAATATATGGAGGACTGTGTTGTCAGTTTCAGGCCACTGACTATATATAGCAGAGAGCACAAGCGGTGAACACTGTACTGCAAGTAACCAATACAGGAAATAGTGTACTGCAAGTAACCAATACAGGAAATATTGTCCTGATAGTAACCAGTTGGTGAATATAGTCCTGATAGTAACCAGTTAATGAATATGGTCCTGCAAGTAACTAGTGAATATTGTCCTGCAAGTAACCAGTGAACATTGTCCTGCAAATAATCAGTGAATATTGTACTACAAGTAACCAGTGAATATTGTCCTGCAAATAACCAGTGAATATTGTCATGCAAGTAACCAGCCGTGAATATTGTCCTGCAAGTAACCACCAATTAATATTGCCCTGCAAGTAACCACCAGTTAATATTGCCCTGCAAGTAACCAGCAGTGAATATGGTCCTGCAAGTAACCAGTTAATATTGCCCTGCAAGTAACCAGCAGTGAATATGGTCCTGCAAGTAACCAGCTATCGTTGCTCCACACATTGCTGCTGTCTCTTGCTGATAGTAACGAGATTGAATTCAAGAGGATTATGGCAAATTGGGGAGGTAATTAGATCCACCTGAAAGGTCCATCCTAATGGTTTCGGATACAATGCACAAAAATACAAATACAGATCTGATTTCCATGAGCAGACAAATGATAATATGCATCAATGATGCTATAAATGCATATTTTTTTTACTGCTGAAAATGGGTGAGCTTGTATTACGGATGACTAGATTACCTGGAAGATTTGGTTATCTCAGGCTTACAATTTTCTATTTCCCTTGGAAAATTGAAATATGAAGGAAGGAAGAAAGGGGTATACCTGGCATGAAGACATGAATGAGCATGTGAACAGATTTGCGAGTGCATTAATCTGTGACAATGCTTGGGACTCGGCGGTGATAAATTGCATAAAGTACTCTTCCACTGTCCCTCACAAGCAGCAAGCCTCATGAAAGATCACATTTTACCCTGAGTGGAGAACTTTACAAGAAAAAATTAAGTACTGCATTAAAAATCCATTTCGTACCATATGTCTAGAAGTCTTTTACAAGCAGTAAATCAAACGTAATTTAAGGCACAATTTGGCATGAGAAAATCTTGTTAACAGGGGGGTTGGAAAAAAATAAAATAAAATCTAATTTACAAACATCATATCAATTTTAGGATGTGGATTTTTCCTCCCTGCTGATTCTGTAAAGTGTGATCTCCTGAAGTAGCTGTATTTAGGTAAGGGGGAGGGGATGCCACCCCATTTGGGGGGAATGCCACCCTGATGTATCGGACCATATTAGTGTAGCATGTTATAAATTCCTAATACAAATCTTCCATCTTGATAAAGTTCTCTGTCTGTATCCTAGAGCGGCTGGACTCAGTTTTTACATCCGTCATTATCTGTCAGAAACAATCAGCTCGCCGGGAAGATGAAGCATGTCAGAATGCTGTAATTGATACCTATGGCATAGTAATGATAGGATTATTAGGAAAACGACAACCATAAACAATTGGAATATGATTACGAAGCCATGTTTATGTGTTACATTTCTAAAAACGCTTCAATGCAAATTATTTATTTTTATTATTTTTAATTCTATAATTAATTATTTTAAATAAAATTTATTAAAAACATATCCGTATCAAAAGGCTTATGAGCAGTGTTATTTCATGTAAATAAATAGTGTCACGTATTAATTAATATCAGATATTAAGGGTGGTAATTTGTTGGTATGTTCAGCCCATGACTGGGTATTATTATAATACTGTAGAATAAATCAGTGTTGAATACGGTTAACCTTCTCCCTGCTGAATAAAATCAAAGTGTTCTATTTCTGCATGTGATCAGGCAAGTTAAGTCGCCTTCAGC
>JAVCKZ010138438.1:0-21288 GCA_034780755.1 Lepetodrilus elevatus
GCTGAATAAAATCAAAGTGTTCTATTTCTGCATGTGATTGGGCAACTTAACTCGCCTTCAGCAGGGAGAGGGTTAAATGAATGAATTAGTGCTCTATATTGCAGCAAGAATATTTCACCTATACACAACACGACAGCTATTTCAGCATGCAATGAGAAAAATTGAGCTTGTGTTGCGTTAATTTAAAGTACTCTATTAATTCAATAATTTCATTATGCTCCATATATTCAATAATGTTACATTGCAAATTGTGTGTCATAATTAATCCAAATGGAGTATTTGGTATTGCAAGCTTACCTTTCAGTGAGGTAGGTGTTCTCATCCAAATTCACGAAGACTGGTGTCATTTCTGGTTGTGGCTCTGGCTCAGGTTTGACCTCCACTACCTCCTCGACCTTCGCTGGTGGCGCAGGTGGGACCTCTGGAGACGGAGGTTTCTCATCGGCCACCTCCATCTTGGCTGGACTCGGGGCTTTGGTCTCTCTGGCTTCCCACCTGGAAACTCTGGGGCCGGTCTTCTGCTCCTTCACAACAGGTGAAACCGAAGAGCTTTGGTTGAACTTTCCCACAAACAGATTTTCCTCAGGCCCGGATTTAGGCGCCTTAGATACCACTGAAGATGTACTGACTGGAACCAGGGTTCTTGATGTCGGCTTTGAAGATATGTACTCAAATCTATCTTCAACCTGGTCAATACTGGAAGGCATGGACATCATTGTCTCTGGTTTCAAAGCTTCGACTGGTAGCGCGTCCGAGCCTGGGTCGACTGAGGAAATAAATTCTGCTGGTGGTTGTACTGGCACTGGCATTACAGGTGGCATTGGAGGTACGTGTGTTGATAGGGGAAGTGGTATACCCTGAGGTGGTGGAATCTCAGGAAGTATCATAGGCAGTGGGATGACCTGCAGTGGCCCTGGAACTGGAATGTCGACAACTGCTGGTGGTGGTGGAACACCCATGTGTGGAGGTAGAATGACATGGACCGGAGGAGGAGGAACACCCATAGATGGAGGTAGGACTGAAGGTATGACACCAAGACTTGGAGGTGGAACACCCATATCAGGAAGAGGAATTCCCAGAGGCGGTGTCGGTATCAATGGTGGTTGTGAAACATCCGGCACAGGTACTGGACCCCAAGATGAAGAAAATGCTGGTTCTGGCTGGAATGGCATGGCCTGTAACAATTCTGCACTGTATGCGTCTTGTTTAGGCAACGTACTTGAGGTAGAACTGGATGGTCCAGCATACGTGGCGAGTAGTTCTGCAGCTCCTGGGTACTGAGACTGACCTGGTTTTCGTATCAGACCTTTCAGTGATGGATACATGTCTGGATGAGGTTCATGTGCCATTTTGGGTGAATCTGTACCAATCTGAAGAGATGCTGATGTTGTTAAAGTAGATGCAGGTTTAGGAAAAGCAGCAGCATCAAGATCTAATGCCTTAATAGCATAAGTAGTTGGATCCGGCCCATCGCCTCTTGATTCCAACATGTGTTCAGCTTCACTTGCACGTCGCCATCGCGACTTCACTTTCTCTGGTTTCGTCGGACTACTCGAATCTCCAGAGTACTCTTGAGCAGCTGGTTTAGTTGGAGTCTCTGATGATGATCTATAACCATAATCAGGTGCTTCATCTCTATGGCTCTTGTCGCTTCTTCTATCATCAGGTGATCTTGATCTACTGTTGTAATCTTCATCATACCGACGCCTGGATTTTCCATCTCTGTAACGATCTCGGTCTCTATCTCTGTCCTCCCTGTCTCTTGATCTATGGTCGTCTCGCCTGCGATCATCTCTGTCTCTCCTACGACGATCATCTCTATCTCTATCTCGGTCTCGGTCTCGCTCACGTTCTCTGTCTCTATCTCTGTGCCTATCTCGCTCTCGGTCACGATCCCTGTCTCTATCTCGTTCCCTATCCCTATCACGATCTCTGTCCCTGTCCCTGTCCCTATCCTTATCTCGGTAGCTGCGATCATCTTCATACCGTCTTCGGCTATCTCGTCTGTCTCTATCCCTATCCCTGTCATCCCGTCGATCCCTATCTCTATCTCGCTTATCTCTTTCCTTCTTTTCGCGCTCTTCTCTCTCCTTCCTTTCCTCTTCTTCAATTCTTTCCAACTCTTCTCTTTCCTTCCTTTCTTTCTCATCGCGCTCCTTCCTTTCTCTTTCTTCAATCTCTCTCTGCCTTTCCTCTTTCTCTTTCCTTTCTTTTATTTCTCGTTCCAATCTTTCCCTTTCTTCATTCAATTTATTCATGATTGTCTCTTTCACACTCAATAGCTTTACTTCTGGTGTTTGAAGTCTTTCAGGGATGTGTAGAACTCTTTCAGGGATGTGTAGAACTCTTTCAGGGATGTGTAGAACTCTTTCAGGAACTAATGGTATCCTGTCAGGAACAGCAGGAACTCTTTCAATAACTTTGATGTATTCAACTTCTTGGGATGGTTCAACTAGCTTCTCGGCTTCTGGTCGTGGAGGTGGAGGTGGGGGTGGTACTTGATCTGCTTTCTCTTCTACCTTTCCTGCAGCCTTGATCTTCTTCGCACTCTTCTCAGCTTTAGTCTTTTTACCCTTTGTCTTCACCTCTGCTTCAGGCACATCTCCCTGTTTGCTGCGTAGACGGCCACTTCTTCTCCTTTGAGGGCAACTCGGCTCAGATTCAGATTCGGTCTTTGGCTCTTCATTTTCAGATGCCAAGACTTTTGGTTTCTCCGTTTTCTGCACCTGGGTTTTAGGTTTGGGTTCTTCAGATATTTCTGATCCACTCTTCTGAGAACAAAGACGTCGACTTCTCCTGGGCTGGACTTTAGATTGGTCTTCCTTTGTGGTTTCAAAGTCTACAGCTGCTGATGACTCTGAACTCATACTGTCCTGTGTCTGGTCGTCATTCTGTGCATCTCCTCTTGCTATTTCATGTAGTTCTTCATGCTTCTCCAACTCCTTTTCCACTTCACTCTCATCCAACTGATCCTTTTCATGTTCTGTTCTAGATTCAGTAATATGTCTTGGTACCGTTGTATTTCCTAAATCATCAAGATTGTCAGATTCAATATTTTTTGCTACAAATCCAAAATTACTGGATGGTTCTTGAGAATATGCTTCACTTCCATGAACTTCTTTGGCAGAAACGAGGGTAGACACTGTGTTCTGTAATGATGTCTCGTTCCCAATAGCTGTTTGTTCAGGATAGCCACTCTTCTCTACTTGGTGTATGATGTTCATCACCAGCTCATTGATATTCTTCTTTGGTACAGATTGTTCAAAGTCAATAGGCATACTTTCTTTACACTTCTCAGCTACATCAAGATCACCAGACGTTAATGATGTGTCATGTTCAGTTCTGGAGTATTCAGGTGTTGGCTTCTCAGATGTTGAAGAACTCGTCGATACTACTGGTTTATATTCAGAGGTTTCAGTTGTATCACACTGTACTTCTTCTTTTGCTGTTACAGTGGCACTATGATACTTGTCCTTGAGATCAACCATCTCATCATGAGTTGTTAGTTCAACCATCTCATCATGAGTTGTTAGTTCAACCATCTCATCATGAGTTGTTAGTTCATTACCACATGATAGTCTGTGGACTATTTCAGTTTGAGCCAGGGCTGTATCTTCTGCAACAATGTTGGATACTTCACTGCTTGCATAGGCTACTTTTGGTTCATCAGTATCTACAGCTAGTTTAGTGATTGAGTCTTGAGTATGTTGATGAACTTGCCCAATGTCTTCTCGAGAATCCGTTCCAGTCTTTTGTGTCTTTTCTTTTATAATGTCTGCGGTGATAACACCAAGTGGATCTTCATCCAATACAGTTTTGTTTTCATGGCCAAATTGATGCATATTTACTTCTACTGTAGGCTGATCTCGAACTCGTTGGGGACTCTCCATGTTGGTTTCTCCAAAAGGGTGTGGAGGCATTTCTTCAGATGGGGACATATCTACCTTCAGTTGTGGCACAGGCATGAAGTCAGAGATGATTGATTCAGGCCTGGGAGAGTATGTTGCTAGGTCTTCTTTAGCAACAACTGCTTCTGGTAATCCTCCTGTTTTCTTAGGCAGAACACTTGGTGACAAAGATGCGTTGGGAACACTTTTCTCCAGTACATGTGGTTCAGGTGGGTGGATACTTGGGATAACCTCAAAAGCCTGAGATATCTGAAGGTCCACACTATGTTTTTCTTCCTGTGTAGGTTGATGTACATTATTTCCATTAGTGTTGTGCATAGCTTGATCAGCAATAGTTTCCTTTGGGGCTACTTCGACAATACCAGAAGGCAGTGGTAATTCTGTCAGCTTGTTAGCAATAGTACTTGAAATTGGACTTATTGTTGTATTAGCAGTGCATACTTCATCAATTTGACCATGAATAGCTTGATTGGCATCATCTTTTTGTGAGATATCTTTCTTCAATTCCTTTTTTGAGTTCTTCTTTTCCTGAAGTGATGCAAGAGGAGACATCTTCAATGTAGTTTTAGGACTGAAAACTTTACCTTTATGGCCAAATCCTAAAGATCGTGTTGGCAGTTTGGGACTTCCTGTCTGACTACCTTCTGAGAATGCATCTACAATGTCATCTGACTTTTTAGGCTGTTTTCCATCTTCTTCAAGAGCAGCCAGTTTGATAGGCAGGATCTTTGATTTTCCCAAACCAAGAGAAAATTTCACCTTCTGAGTTTCACTGGACGGAACTTGAGCAACAGATGACGCCGACAACAGTTCTGGTTGGTTATCAGCAATCATGTTATCACTTGAGACAGGGGCAGGTTTCACATTTTCAGGAGTGATTTCTATTGAGCATTCATTTCCATTGTCTTCTTCCTCATCATCATCACACAGTTCCATGTCATCACTGGAATAATGATCAACGACATCATCTCCAGCATCCTCGGGAACAACCTCTGCTGTGGCACTCACCACTGGTGGTGTTGGAAGGGGAGGAAGAATGGGAGGAAGAGGAGGAGGAGGAGTTTGGGGAGCTTCAATGGTTGGTGCTGCTGGCAAAGGAATGTCACTGAGGTCAAACAAATGGTCCATGGTAACTTTAGGTTTTGCTTCTTCTTTCTTCATAGCTGCAGCAGCACTCTTTAGTTCTTCAGCTGTGAGTACAATGAATTTCACTTCAGGCTCTTTTGCTTTCTCCTGTGAAGTTTTTCTTGAACGAGTCTTGTCCAATGAGTCTGTTTCTCTTGAGTCTCTATCTCGGTTTCGCCGTGACCTTTCAGACGACTCTCTTCTTCTGGATCTGTCTCTATCATTGGAGTTGTCTCTCCTCCTTGAGTATCGATCTCTACTAGAATCTCTTCTCCTATCGGAGTCTCTTCTTCTCCCTCTGTCTCTGCTTCCTCCACGCCTTCTTCGGTCTCTATCTGGACTGTCATCTCTTCGCTTTCTGTCTCTATCTGGACTGTCATCTTTTCGTCTTCTGTCACGTTCAGAACTATCATCTTTTCGCCTTCTGTCACGTTCAGAACTATCATCTCTTCTTCTGCGGTTTCGATCAGGACTGTCATCTCTTCGCCGTCTGTCACGCTCAGAACTGTTGTCTCTTCGCCTTCTGTCACGTTCAGAACTATCATCTCTTCTTCTGCGATTTTTATCATGACTGTCATCTGTTCTTTTTCTGTCTCTATCAGGACTGTCATCTCTTCGTCGTCTGTCACGCTCGGAACTGTCATCTCTTCTCCTTCGGTCTCTATCATGACTGCCATCCTTTCTTCTTCTGTCACGGTCAGAACTGTCATCTCGTCTTCTTCGGTCACTATCTAAACTGTCGCCCTTTCGCCTTCTGTCTCGCTCTGAACTATCATCTCTTCTTCTGTCTCGCTCTGAACTGTTATCCTTTCGCCTTCTGTCACGCTCAGAACTATCTCTTCTCTTTCTGTCTCTTTCTGAACTCCCATCTCTCCGCTTTCTCTCTCTTTCAGAACTTCCATGTCTCCTGTCTCTATCGTTGCTACCATGTCTTTTTCTGTCTCTTTCAGGGCTGTCATCTCTTCTTTTTGACCTCTCAGAGCTATCATCACTGTGATGAGATCGGCTGCTTTTCTCCACGCTGTCAGCTCTTTGTTTGTGGTCCCTTTCAGGACTATCCTCCTTCTTCAGTGACTGTCTTCTATCATCACTTTCATCTTGCTTAGACTTTTCAGAGCTATCATCCTGCATCCTACTTTCATTTGGCTGTTCAATACTTTCTTTCACAGTAAATGCAGCTTTCTCAATGCATTCAGGCGTCTTACAACTTGACTGTTCACATTTGTCATCCATCTTGGATACATCTAGTTCCTTGCCACCATCTCTTGCTAACTGAACGGCCTCTGTGCTTTTTCCGACTGAATCACTCTCAATGGCGTCATTTATTCTTTCCGGTTTCTCTTTTACGATACTTTCAATGATAGGCTTGATTTCAGTTAATTCTACTTTCGATGTCTCAGCAGCATCTTCTGCATCCATCGGTGAAGGTTGGTTTATGTTGTCTGGTTTAATGCCAAGTTTCGAGTGTTTCCTCTCGAAAGGTTTCTTCGGAATAGTATCTTCAGCAAGAGAGGAATCTGGTGATGATCCATAGCCAACAATAGGAAACTCTGCCACTGCAGCAATACCCTCTGGAGAGTCTGATTTCTTGTCCTTCTGGGATACTGACTGATGAGGGGAAATACTTCGCCTCCTCCGCTCTCTGTGAGACTTGAACTGCTTTGATGTTGGAGATGTACTCCTCCTGGATCGGTATCTTCTTTCTGGCGAGACACTTCTCTTTGAACGACGTCTGTCTGTTGGGGAGATGCTTCTTTTCCGTTGAGATCCACGTTCAACTTTTGGTGAATGAGTCTTACTTTTCTGCTTGTCATCTTTTGTGTGCGTGCCCCATATGGATATCTCTGATACATTAAGATCCTCATCATCTGAAGGTGAAGAATCCCACTTTGAGCGATCTGGCCTGACACCTTCATTTCCAGGAGATGTTTCCCATTTCATAGATTGGGGTTCATTATGACTTTCAGCTGAAATTGGCTTAAGCTGAGACATGGAAGTAGGTTTTTCAGGCGAGTATCTATGTCTTCTTCTTTCTTTCTGTGAGTAACTTCTAGAGGACTGTTCTTTCCTCTCAGGAGGAGTATCCCATTTAGATACTTCATGACCACGTGACAAGCCTTTTCCCAAATATTCATCTCTCTTAACGTCTCGAGGAGAATTTACATCAGGAGAATCCCACTTGGATCTAAATACAGAAAACTCCCCCTGGCGCATTCCTTGTCCAGCATCCTTCTGAGTCTCATTGCTTAGCTTGCTAGTCCCTTTACCTTTCAGAACACCCTCACTTTCTGCAATTCCATCGTCTCGAGAATCGCGTTTGCTCTTCTTGTGATGTGATTTCTCAATATGCTCACCTTCATCTCCATGAGGGCCCATTTTACTCCTCACATCTGTCTTACCAGGATCTTTATCCATACTTTGCGACACCTGTCTTTGAGATGGTTCATCAGACTTTCTTTTCTCTGGTGATGGTGATCTACTGTGTCTTGATCGGTTCTTCCTTTTTTGCTCATGATCCTGACTAGGTGAAAGCTGCCTTTGGGAGGTTATGTCCATGGATTTTTCTCCTCTTCCCGATCGTGTTCTATCGTGCTGCTTCTTCTTGTGTTCTTTATGTCTGGGAGGTGAGGTATCAGGTTTCTCCACTGACCCTGATCGATTCTTTCTTGATAGTTTCTGTTCTTCATATTCTTCCGCATCAGAAGATCTTGATCTATCTTGCCGTGACCGCCTTTTATCTTTAGATCTGTTCGGAGATGATCTCTCTGGAGATGCTTTATCTTCATGTGAGTCAGACAGACGTCTTCTGGATTGTGTATTCTCCTTAGCTGCAGGCCTTTCTGGAGATTGTTCTGGACTTGACTTATCATGGCCAGGGTGTTTCTCCTTTCTGTCTTTCTCCTTGAAGCGAATAGGTGAGGAACATCTCTCTGGGGATGCTTTAGATTCATGATCTCTTTCATGCTTTGAGCGTCTCCTCTTTTCATGGTGGTCAGTTCTATGTGATGGAGGAGGAGGAGACCTGTCTGTTGCTGATTGCTTTTCACGAGATGAAGATCTACGTTGCCTCGACTTTCTTGTTTTCTGTCTCTCCTCTCTGGTTGGGGACTGTTGTCTTTCAGGAGACATATCAACAGATTTCCTAGGAGACGCAGATCTCAACTTTCTTGATCTCGTCAGTTCGTGATGATCAGGAGATGTATGCTTCCTTCCACGCGTTGGCGATCTCTCCTCGTGTATGTCTGGAATCTGCTTGGTTTCTTGAATGATCTCTCTGTCAATTCTGGATTTCTGGTGCATAGGTTTTTCTGAAGATGATTCAGTTGTCTTTCCTTCCCTTTCTTCACCAGATCTAGATCGTCTCCTACTTGATCTACGAATGCTTACTTCTGGGGATTTGTTTCTCAATACTTCATCACCGCCAGATCCTCTTTTCAATTTCTTGGGCAAGATTTCTTTTTCTTCAGATTTATCTTTTCTGCGTTTCCTCCCATCTCGACCCTCGTTTTCTTCCTCATCGAATGTGGAAGCTCCATGCACAACTGAAGACTGTTTGTCACTTAAATGAGATCGCTTTGCATGAACCTCCAAGTCATCCACTTCCATATCACAATGCTCATCTGTGGACTGCTTAATTGGTCGTGTAGTTGGTGACATGCCCACAATTAAATTCACTGAGCTATCATCATCAAGATCGTCTGTTTCTGAAGAAGATGATCGGTAAGCAGATTTTCTGTGCCTCTTTGAACTAGGATATTCTTCTGGAGACCTTTCATGCTTATGACGCACTTCAGAAGTTCCCTTATGTAAAGATTTTAAGGCAAGAGGGGATTTCTTAACAGGAGAGATTTCAGTGTCGTCCATATCTTCCAGTCTTACCAAATTCAGTGTAGCTTCAGCACCCTTCAGGCTGTCCTTTGCATGCTCAGACTTCTTTCTCTCTACCGAAGGTGACCTATGTGATCGCTTTTCCCTCTCATCAGGCGACATGCTTCTGGAAGATTTAACTTTCTCTTTGTCGTGGGACGACAGTCGACTGCTCCTCCTTCTAGTGGATCTTTCACTGTCCTTGTCTGGTGATGGCGTTCTCTGTTTACGAGATGCTTTCTCATGCTCGGGTGACTTCTCACTGTGTGATCGCCTCTTGTCTCTGTCCCTATCCCTGTCCCGGTCCCTTGACGATGACCTCTCTGACCAGGATCTACGTGATTTCCTTTTGTCTTTGTCTTTGTCCTTTTCGGGAGAAGGTGATCGCTCCCGTAAACTTCGTGGCTTCCTTTTGTCTTTGTCCTTTTCAGGAGAAGGTGATCGCTCCCGTAAACGTCTTGACCTCCTTCTTTCCGGCTCATCCTTCCTCGTCTCCTTGGATTCCTTCAGGACTACTTCTGCCTGTTCTTGTTGAGCCCGCAATGCTATGATCTCTTCTGCTGTCATGTATCCTGCTCTTATTATATTAGTGATGTCTTCTTGACTGCAGTATCTGATCCCACCTTTGCTGTTGATGTATGTACGTACATCTGCTTTATGTCCTTCGGATAGTTCCTCAACCGGTATAAACATGTGCTTCTTGTTTAACTGGAATCTCACTGGAGTCACAGTATTCCCCCCAGACTCTTCATTCATGTCTTCATCATCGTCATCAACTGAGAAAACTGATGTTTTCGTTGGCTGCTTTATTTGGAAAGAAATCTTGCCCTTAGGAACTGGTTGAGGAATAAAACTACTGAACTTTCCTTCAGATGCGAACTTCTTGTCTTTGCTGCCTGAACTTTGGCCCCTGACTTTATTCAGCAATTTTTGAGCTAATGACAGTTCTGGTTCCGGCTCTGGTTCCGGCTCAGGCTCTGGTTCTGGTTCTAGTTCTGGCTCTTCAACAGGAACTTGTGGTGGTGGTGGAGGTGGAGGAGGAGGGGGAGGATCTTCTAGCTTCTCAGCAGCATCTGATAACCTCGAGTTTGAAGATCTGCGTCTGGTTCTAGGAGGCGAGCTGTGTGGAGGAGGAGGTGGTGCTGGTTCTTCTTCGGGATAGTCTGAATATTTCCGCTTCTTCTTTTTCTTCTTTTTCCCTTTCCTTCGGACCGGAGACTGTGGAGTCGCCGACGGTGGTGTGGGAGGAAGTGGAACATCATCAAGGTTAATGTCAATGGTTTCTGGTAATGGAACACTATCCAGCTTCATGGGAGACTCACTGCGACATGGCTCTGGCTCCGGCGGTAGATGAACATCCGGCGTCTTAGAGGTAGTCTCGGGTGGCTCACTGGGATGAGGTACATTGTGCTCGACAGCATCAACAGGGACCTTGATTCGAGGTAACGAGATGCTCAGCTCTTTGGTGGGGCTCACAACCAGGATAACCTCATCTTCTGGGTCACTGCAATGGAGAAGGAAACACTGAAAGCATGGCGGCCAGCATGGAAATGGAAATGAGAACAGGAGGCTGTATGAGCATACCACACTCCTGACTGATTACATTTTAATGTTTTAAATCATAACAAAGTTCCTATCAACATTCCTGACATATTTGCAGTAATCAAAAGATTGATAATAACTTATTTTATTCTTAAATTGAGTTTTAGAGCCACTTCCAGGACTTTTGCATATATCACCGCTTATCAGTTTAGGGCAGGAAGTAACCTGTAACATCCGTAGCTCTGAATGTTGCAGCAAACCTGCGAGCACTGGCAAGTACTGACAAAACAATGATGATAACTGCATTGCCATGGTACAGAGAGTGACTATGGTGAACAGTTAATTCATATATGATATTTCAATGTATTAACATAAAAAAAAAAAAAATTAAATTCCAAAAGCAATATTCATGCATTCATAAATTCATCACTTACAAACATGCGTGAATGTTGACAGATATGACACTGCTATTCAAAACAAGATCCATTTCACCAAGACGTAATGAATAAAAACATTTACTATCTAAAATTAATTTCTCAACTTGTAACATGTTAGCAGAAGCTGTATTTTTTTTTAAAGTTCAAACATATTTTATTCAAGATGAAATGAATAGGTTACAAGTTATTACAACTTAGATGAAAATCGCTGTATTTTTTCTTTCTCATATTTTAAATATACCTACATAGTGATAACTAGAAATCATCCGAGTTTGTGCTCAACCATGATCTTGTGGGAAACTGTTGTCATTGTGTATTGAATTTATACAATATTTGGGGTTTTATGCATACTTCCACAGTATTACAGCAATATGTAATGTTTGTCACAGTAGAGGGAGTAGTACACAGTTGGACTCAAATAAAACCCAGATATTAAATTAGTAAACCAATGCCAACGGTATTTTCTCCACCATAACACAAGAGTTCCTGACCAGGACTCGAACTAGAACCTTCAGGTTTGTAGTCTGACAGTATGCTAACCTGTACATTATTTTGTATTATGATATGTCAGCTATGAAACAAAACATTCCTCCCAAAGGCCTTCACCTGCAAATGTACTAATTTCTGATCAAAATACTAATGCTATACAGTGGAAAACATATATATATAATAATATTGGGAAGATTCAGATGTAATTCTGTAAACACCACAGTGGTGATACTCCGACTGAAATATATAGAATATTTTACAAAAATGGACATTTACTCTCATTGTTTTTCATAGGTTTTATTTATTTATTTACACACACACACAACACACAACACACACACACAACACAACACACACACACACACACACACACACACACACACACACACACAACACACACACACACACACACACACCTCAATATTGGTTCAAACTCAGAACATTTATCTCAAGAATCCAACCACTCCACTACCACCCACCCTATTCTTATCACGTCAACAGTTCGTGAACTCTAGTTTTAGACTCCATGCTTCTAGATTACCTTATTTATTGATTCCTATGGCTAGTATGGATATGATTGAATGTTTCCTAGGTTACTGAATCACTGTGTCTGCCTAACCAACCACTACAAACTGCAAGCACTGGCAACGGTCAGATTTTTATGCATATTTCCGATCCGATAATTTAACCAACAGATCCGATAGCTTCTAAATTGTACGTTTCCAGTGATTAATATTTAGGACGTTATTGTCCAATATGTAGAATATTATTGTCCAATATGTACGATGTTATTATCAATCTAGTCTTAATCAACACGTTATTACCTTTGCCAAGTGTGGAATGATTTATTTATTGATCGTTAGCATTACGCCGAAGACGTGGACGGCATAGGATTGCATACCTGGAGTCTGTAGAGTTGCCAGTTACTTGGTAAACTTGACAGATAACTTGCTGATGAACACTCTCACTACATACACTGCTGCATAGGGCAGACTGGAGATTATCCAGGTAGATACGCTATGATAGCGTGCAGGCAACATGAAGTGTAGATGTTATGTCGGCATACCAGCCACATGAATGAAATCTAGCAGTGTCTGCCACCGGGGAATCTGCCTGCTATCACGGAGATTAATATACAGGATAAATCTGACAAAATCGTGAAATATTTCCATCAAGAAATAAAAACAAATCTGCTCAGCTGTGAATGATCATTCTCTTATTTAGTTTTCTGAATATTTATGTAAAAAAATATTTCCTTTGATACTCAAGTGTTTTTCTGGTAATCGTATTTACATGACTGATTACAATTTACAGTCAAATTTACAATATGGTGAACCAGCTATTTACTAGTATGTTTGAGACACATTATGCAGGGTTAGAAGTTCCCACTCGCCCGGCAGCCCGATCCATTTCTCCTAAAATTTAACAGTATCCTATTCCTACAGGCTAGTAGAAATGTCATGTTTGGTTATTTATATCATTATTCTGGCGAGTATGTTTAAAAGTTAAGCTCTAACCATGATAATGATATCTGTGTAGGAAATACTGAGGTGTGTGTGGTGGTAAATTGTATACAGCTCGGTCGTATTGACAAATAGGACAATTCTTTAGGTAGGTGTGTGTTAGGGACTGACAGGTGGAAAGCATTCTATAGAAAGCCTTTCATCCAAATGACCAATATTCTCGTTTTCTATGCCACTGGTCACTGACCCCCAACTCGTCACTGACCCCCAACTCCCACTCAGCCATTCTATCTGTTTGTCATTGTGTAATGTGAAAACCAACAGTAGTGGGCGAGGTCTACCCGACCCGTACACTGCTTACAAAACCTGGCCAGAACTAGTCCTACATGTGCAATGCTGCAGTAAGTGTCGGGGCATGTCTGCTTTGCATTGTCTGGACAGGCCATGCTGGTTGTGGCTGGCTATGAACACAGCACAGGGCTGGAGCCAGGAGTCAGCCAGCCAAACAGTTCAGTGCACACAGCCCCAGCATTGCCTGTGTTGGTAAATGAGGTCACCCAGCTAGCAGGCCTACACACAAACAATCTCACTGGCTGTTCATGTCAGCCATGCTGCATGGCGGCTTCTGGTAGGGGCTTGCTAGGACTGAAAACTCTGGGCTGAAAGCTGCAGAAATACTTCTCTCTCCCGATATAGATGATTAATTAGTGGGAGAATGGCTGCATAATTTGATGGAGGTCGATTTTGTTTTGCAACACGACAGTGTTAGGGTCTGATTTTAGAAGGTGTTATGGAATTTATAATGTGTATGCTGTGCGTTACCTTGAATAAGCTCGAGCCTATCTGCTACTGACTGGGGTTACACGGGTCTGTTTATACTGACATTTCAAGCTAGAGCTCATCTGCATAACTGAACCAGTTCTTCATTGCTAAAAACAAGTCTCAGGCAGAGAGTCAGGCGATTAATACAATATTGTTCAAATCATTCACACTACCATATATAAAATATATATTCTGACCAAATGCACAACATTTGATGTTTAATTTTACTTGCCACATGAACAGAGGAAGAAAGTAAACAGCTGTATCACATAATACCAGGGCTCGACAGTAAGGATTGTCGAGTAAGGATTGTCGAGTTAATGTAGAGCCCTGAATACCAGATTGTGTTTTCGATAATTTCATAAATGCTTATAAAAATTAATAAAAAATGTCATGAACCTAAAACAATTCAAAGGAAGACCCACGAATAAATTACATTATTCCCATCCAGGCTGATCAAAGATAATGTCACAGCACTGTAAATAATGAATGAATACATGAATAAGTGATAGCCGACTTTGCAGTGTTCTCAGAGTACATGAAACAAGATGGCGACGGTCACCATAGTTACAGAAATATGTAGATTATTTATAACAACTATAAACATCACTTATTATCTTTGTCGGTTAATAATAATAACTAAATATCAGTAGCAATTTGATGGATGCAAACAGAAAAGATAAGAACGCTGTGTTCTACTACAAAGTTTAGAATGAGAACTGAGTAATTGTTTTTACTTTACGTTGCAGTTGGAAGTAAGCTAGTGTTTTTTTGTACAAAGAGACATGTCAAAGTTCGGAGAATGTTCTGGAAACCACAATTTCACAAGTTTTGCATCAGTAAAATTGCACATACAACGTCAATCACGAAAACACTACTGTTCGTGGATCCCGGAAGTTTTTAAAATAAATATCGTTGTTGTAAGTCAATGACATAATAACATTTGTCTGCTTGGAATGCTGCCAGATAGTATATAAATAGAACGCAAACTGATCATGTTGACACTACAGGCACTGATGAACACAGAATTGTTTTAGTTTTACGTCACAAGAATCTTTCACAGGTGAAATGCAGATTATATTTGTAAGGGCTCTGTTTGATTGCGGGTGTCAAATTTTTGTTTCGTTTTGTTTGGCCACAGTAAGGACTTTACAAGTGTCATACATCTTAGAAGTGACATGGTTATAATTCATAATTTTATGGGAGCGTCAACCTGATGTCACCTTTATCCTTCTCCCTGCTGAATAAAGTCAAATTAAGACTGCCAGAACTTGCACAATGTACAGAACAGAACAAAATATGCCTATGCATACATTATACACATGGGTGATCAAATAACAGAAAAATGCTTCTAAAACTAGACAAGAGATTGAAAACAGAGCCGAGTGTAGACCGAGATGCACAGATTATTAATAGAGCATGTAATATTTTCCAGAGAAGAAAAAATTAGCCTCGAGCACCTAGTAGAGTTTCAAACACCAACCTATAACCTATACACTTACTGACTGACACAGCCCACACACCACAGTGAACACTACAGCTGACACTACGGCTATACCCTGGCACAGCCCACACACTACAGTGAACACTACAGCTGACACTACGGCTATACCCTGGCACAGCCCACACACCACAGTGAACACTACAGTGAACACTACAGCTGACACTACGGCTATACCCTGGCACAGCCCACGCACCACAGTGAACACTACAGCTGACACTACAACTATACCCTGGCACAGCCCACGCACCACAGTGAACACTACAGCTGACACTAAGCAGCAAGCACAGGCCTGCTGGATAAGAAAGACAAGGAGCAATCCATACCATGACACAAGAGATCAATACTGCACAGAATGTAGCAACTCAGAGTTCCTGTACAAAACCACATCACTTACTGTCTGCTCTCTGTTCTCTTTATGCTGATAAACTTGGTGAAAGGTGAACAGCCTGTTGAGTTCAGGACAGACTCAGTATGTTTGATGCTGCATAAAGAAACTGACATTTCATCACATCATGAGAGACAGGATTCAAATTTTGAAACATCCGATTCAGCGAAAGACAGGATCAAACAAACAGTAAACTGTTGTATATCATAACCATTTAGGGCCTTAATAATAATCATTTAAGGCCTGAATCATGACCATTAGGCCCTGGATCATAACCATTAGGGCCTGAATATTAACCATTAGGGCCTGAATATTAACCATTAAAGGCCTGAAGTGTAACCATTAGGGCCTGAATCATGACCATTAGGGCCTGGATAATCACTTGGGCCTGAATATTAACCATTTAAGGCCTGAAGTGTAACCATTAGGGCCTGAATTTTGACTATTAGGGCTTAAATCATAACCATTAGGACCCAGTTGAGCATGAAATCCTACTGAACAAGTTTCATAATCTCAGGGCCTGGAATATTCTAGATCTAAAAATCATCAAAATAATATTTCAATGTATGATATTTTCGTGGATTATCACAAAGAGAGATTGTACCTACTGTAATTAAATGATCAAACCGCAATATGTGCTTATAATATGTTGCATATATGTACTACTGCTTGGCACAATCATTGCCAGATCAGCAAGTTTCAACTCATTAAGTAAGCCAGTCAATTCTTGGCGTCCTGCCAACACAGGATTTCCACATGTAATTATGTACTTGTCATAAGGCCTTTATACTATAGGCACATAATCATATAGTAAGTCCATGCTTCTCAGTTGCGAGTATTCAGTATTTGAAAACGCATGAATGTTACTTAGTTAGTAGAAGATAATAAATATGGGCGAGTCGTTTTTAAATAATATTTATTTGAAAACTTCCAGGATCCATGAATATGAAGTGTTTAATTTCTCAGTGACTCTACCATTTTACAAATATGCACACACAAAATTGAATGTCTGTGTTAATTCTGCATCTTGGGGAAATATTTTATAGGTTTCTGTATGTGAAAGATATATATTACCGGTAATAGCAATCGATCAATCACAAAATGTATTTGGAATTGTAACAAAAATATCTTATAGATAAATTTGAGGATTAAATTAAATTTATTGGAAATTGAAAACTAAATGTGTACCAGAATATCGATCTAGGATATATATTGATAACTGGCTCTACAAATATTACTGATTGTCTGACAAGAAATGAATCATTGAAATGAACCAAATAAAATAACCAACGTGAATATGTTGTAAGCAGATAAATAACTTTGTTATGTAAGATAATGTCCCCTTGAGTTTGTTCCCAATACTCTACAACAATCAGTAGAACATTTTGTACACCTAGCAACTAATTTTTGGTCCTTTCAGATGGAGAAAAAAGGGAGGTAACTCCAGGGAGAATCCATGGAGCGGCAAGTCCAATGTACACAGAGAATGTCTTCAAAAATAAATGTTCTGTTCAAAAAATGAATTCAACATAGATTTATGTATTGATAACATGATAAACTACTTGGCCTCAACACCAATATCTAAAATCCCATCCAAATTTTGACAAACAACCCTGTGGCAACATGAAATGTTGTGTAAATGATAAGCAGGTTAAAATGGTATATTTTTGTATTTGCTTCCAATATTGATGAGCATATTGCTATGAGGCTATTGCTGTCCATTAAATACTAGTAATCCATAAAATCATTACAACCCCGAAGTTTTCAATGAGGAAAATATTGTACCACATCAGACCTAGACAATGACCTTTGAGCTACAGTAACCATGGTAACCAGTAGGAAATCTAAATCAAGATATATTAGATAATACCGTAGCGACAATTCTGTGTCGGTCAGCTGGGCAGTTTGATCGCTGGAAAAGGTCCTGCTTTGCCAAAGTTATTTCAGAGTTTCTAATGCGTTTCTAAGACGTTGAAAGAAAATAATATTATAGAATAATTAATACCATTAAATTGTTTTATAAATCACAACTGCCAGAATACATTTTAACAAACATGCAAATAGATGATAAACACACATTAGTAATGCTACAGTGTCTCAGACAGAGCTTTCACCTTTAACACGCACGCACGTATCTGTGCGTATTGGAAACTCCGAGCAGGCTTATATTCACTCAAACGCAGGCTTATATTCACTCAAACGCAGGCTTATATTCACTCAAACTCCAGGGACTACACCGGACTGAATGCAGGATGTACTGACCTATCTGGACTGTGTTGATTACGACCTAGCTTACTATTGATCCACACAGAATCAAGAGTTGCAAAATTAATACACAGTGATTTGTTTGTGATAAAACATGACTGAAAATCATTTCCATATAATAATAAACATACATAAGTTCTCGGTACGATCGGCAAATGGCATAGACAAGAATCACCAGTATGATCAGCAAATGGCATGGACAGTATCTATCACCAGCAGTGTTCGACATGAAAGTGTTATCACCAGTACAATCAGCAAATGGTATGGACAGAATAACCAGTATGATCAGCAAATAGCACGGACAGTAAAACTATTTCAGTATTAGTGTCAATATCACTGTTGAACAGTGAATCAATTTCCTAAAAGAAATTATTTTATTTTTCAGGATATTTCATTACAAAGTGTATTTTCACAGGTGCGGTAGTGCACATGTTGGGAGTTCACATTGACAGGTGTTCCAATAAAATAGCACTGCTGAGATCAAATTAAACTGATATGCACAGTATTGTACACCATATTTCAAGATTTCACACCCCAGCATTCCAACATTGGGAAATGCAAGATTATTCGATTTGTTGGCACACTACTGAATGATATTGCATCATAAATTTTGAGATAAAAAAACGTTTATATTTTTACATTTTTATAGAATGGAATGTGCATAGACCCTTCCTGGGTTCCAGAAGAAATTGCACAATCTTTGGTTGGTAATCTGAAAGTAATTTTGCTTCATTAATCACCATCTATTTCTGTCATATTAATGGTTATCTGACATGTTTGCTATCTGACATTTGGTGCCTAATTTGTAAATGTTCAGAGGCAGCGAATAGCTATAGTCTGTTTCTGAAGTAATACTAATAACAAAATTGATATGAAGATTACGTGGGAGCAGAAGTAACCAATTATAACTAATTTTTAAAAGTCTTTTTTTTTTAATTTGGTATCTAAATAACACAAGAAATTATTTATTAGTTCATATCTGCCTATTTTACATTATAATGAGCGAGTGAGTGAATATGGAGTTTAACGTTATAATATCATATACAAATATTTCCCTATGAATAATGGATGACTATGCAGATTTGCATCGAAATCAGAAATGGTGCCAATGATGTACAAGTACCTGCTGAATAACATCCAAAAATAACATCACCACATTTCATAATCACCAAAGTAGTCTAGACGATCTTCTTTTAAAGAAATGTGGCTCCAGGGCAGATAATTCACTCTTGCCTAGATCACTGTACATTATTTCAAGATAAGGGAGATAACCGTTATTTAGTGTGTCACACCGAGCAGTCTGGGAACGACACACGTTTGCGTAATCACTAAATTGCAAAATTCTGCAATTTTCAACAGGAATGAAAATGAACAGATTAGTTTTGTAAAAAGTATTTATTAGAATGCATCTGATTGGACTATCAGTGCAGACACGTACCGGTAGCCCTTTGATAAAAGAGTGCCTGGTGGGGTTTTCAGAAAATGGCTCAGTTGCACAGAGACTAGTGAGATCGTGGATACATAAACTAGTGAAGTCGTGTGGAGATTAGTAAAGTCGAGGACATCCCTACAAGGAAAATTTAGCAAGACCTACTTCTAACAGTGTAAGCGGGTCTCTGGACAGATTTGAACTCGGGACATTTGGCTCTCAAGTCTTACACATACTACTGGTCTACAATCCACCATATATATTCATATTGCTATAACAATTCATGCCAAGATCAGCCTAATATTATTGATTTTTAGTACGATTGTGTTGAAAATTCTTGATTTTTAGTGCGATTGTGTTGAAAATTCTTGATTTTTGCGATTGTGTTGAAAATTCTTGATTTTTAGTCCAAATGTGTATGTAAATTGACTTTAGATGTCAAAAAGATTCTCACCATCATTATACGCCACATACCCAGACTGATGCACTAAACTCTCACTACATAGCATACAGCCAGACCTGGCCTGTCTGGTAGAGTTGTGATAGCCGCCACATTCGTAACGCAGCCCCAGCTGCCGCTAACCAATTCATCCACTTTCCTCTCTTCCCTCGTAATGCTTTCATGCGGGAATATTGATTATTTTCTTTCCTGGAACTATCTGAAAATTCTAGCTGATGAATCAGTGGCAATACTAAGACTGGGACTAGAAGATCAATGTAAACTGAAAAAGAAGTGAGATAAACTGATCAATATTTCAACTATCATTGCAAGATATTTCAGGGAATTAACTATGTGTTTGGTAGATACCAGGTCTGTGTTTTGCGAAATGATCATTCCAGTATTCAGAGCCTAATTGTCATTTCCTTTTAAAAGTTCTATAGCAAAAGCATTACCATACATACCCTGATTGCGAGTGAGTAATTATGGAGTTTAACGTCGCTGCAGGAATATTTTATCCATTTGCGAGTGTGAATGAGTGAATATGGAGTTTGCGACGATTGCGATTGGTTCCCACTATTCATGTACTGAAAATCAACAACATTTTATTTGTTTTTCAACATATGATTGGTTCCCACAATGTACTGAATGTTTATGCTTTCACCATATTTCCACATTTTTACCAAACAATTTGTACAACAAAATACCAGCAGTTCTCATAAGAAAAGTCAATTAGTCGAACACTTGGTTACAACTAGCTTCAACCGATCTCATGCAATCCACCGTAACTAAAAATAGTTTCAATATGCTTACAACGGCTGTCAAACATGATTCATCACGTTCAAGTCAGATCACCTAATCAGGTCACTGAGAACTGACGTCTTATTTGACCTTTAATTTGACGAATGTTGGGGGGAAAAGTTCAGATTACAATTTAATTTGCATTCGCTAATATCTGTATACTAGTATATGTTTCAATTTTCAGACCACTATCTGTGTCAATGTGTTACATAATTTGTTCATATTTTCCTAGGTTTGCTGCTGAACGTTAATGAATGGTCACCTGACGACTGCATTATCATGTTTTCCAGCAGAAACTAGACTAATAAGTTGCATTCTTGGATACTCGGATAGCAATAGCTGTTCCATGTATTATCTGACCTGGCAAATGTTTGACCCTGCAAATCTTTAAAGGCATAATATCACAGTTGATAGACCTGTATTATCGGACAAACGAATTTCTATCTGAGACTAATTACGCTTGATTTATCCATCCAAAAGTTGTTATTTACTGATGTACTTATCCCACAGCACTCGAGTTATAAAACAAATCATATTTTATATTACATAGGGGAACATTCCGCTATTTATCGTGTCTTTGATGCATCAATGTTCTACAAAAGGATTGTGCGAGCAAACAGAGTTATGTCCCTTTGCATCATACTATAAAGAGCCGTTGGCCGTATTTGATTTAAACCCGACTCGCAGAGGGGTTGCAGTGAAGATTTGTCAAACACACAGCAGTGTAAGTTTTTTAAGTACAAACATGATTTTATGTATGTCAAGTGAATGTACTTTGCAGTTATAGCTAAGAACTAGTCCAAAACAACCAT
>JAVCKZ010138549.1:0-21285 GCA_034780755.1 Lepetodrilus elevatus
GGATGCTACACCGGTAAGCGTGTGCTAACGTGTTGCGCCGTAAGGCACCGTTAAAAGTATGAATCCAGCTTTACACTGTAAATTACAGTGACGCGAGTGAGATAAATACTGATTACTTCAAATGGATCTTAGAATAAGTTATATAATGGAACTCATTCTGAAACTATGAGGCATCTAGATCAATATACTTGAAAACGTAGTAACGGATAAAATTACTTCAAAATTAAAATAAAATGTCTTCACAATTTCGCCCACTGACTTGGAATCCGTTCAGAATGGTTATGTTGGAATATAATACGTGTTGGTCCTATTAAAACCAATGTAGAGGAAGGATATCATAATTGAAGCATACGATATTATATCTCATTCAAATAGTATTATCCACAACTAAAGAACTACTTAGGAATACTTAATATTACAATATAATGGTATCATATCGTGTTCACAATCATGGTGGTAAAGGCAACACACAGAAGAATAGCGGAGCGGTAAACTACTCAATGTAAAGGAACTTGTGACTTTTCACAGACATATAATAGGAAGCACAATAGAAGACTGGAGAGAGCGTATATTTTACGTTTCCTTATTCAATAGACATTTACAAATTTCCGTTATCGTTAAACACGAGTATGTATTTCGTTCCATTTATATTGTACATTGTAATTCTGGTAGCGCAACTATCAGTGTATCACGACAAAGCCACCACAAGCTACAGTAAATGGCTCAACTATCTATCAGGGACGTATCAGAGAAGAGCGGGATATTTTAGAGTGTGTTAAAAGGAAACTGCCGGGTATCTACCCCGCTCGCCATTGTTTGGAAGTACTGGGGTGCATCGCACGATCCCCGGGGTGATAACAACCCATAGCTAGCGGTCCGTAAACCCAAAAACATATCAAATATCACTCTGTCGTATTTTATGTCAGTGTTTGTAATCTGAAAAATATTTGAAACTATTAGATTCGTCATTAAAGTTGGCTCGGTTCACTAACTATATGGAGGTCACAGTCTTAAAACATATACAGCTATTGCTTTCAGTAATGTTCCAAAAGCATAAAAGTTTTATGAAAATTGTAGAGAATTTAAATGACATTTTAATCGGTTGTGTATTAAGCATTAATTCTAAAGCCGGGTGTAAACTGGTGTATATGCATCTTACTGAAGCCTGGGGCATGTTTCAGTGGTTTCAGTAGTTTCAGTAACAGTGTACATGCATATTGCAAACTCGTGTCCTGAATGACTTCACTATGAAGAAACGCTACATCCGTGTGTCTCGGGTGTATACTTTATGCGATTATTATTCAACTGGAATGTGGGTTTACGTTTTTGATATCATGTCCCAGTAAGCTGAGAATGGTGTGCTGAGTGGTGTGGGTGTGTGGTTATGGTGATGTGGGTGTGTAACAATGGTGGTGTGGGTGTGTAGTTATGGTGATGTGGGTGTGTAGCTATGGTGATGTCGGTGTGTAGTTATGGTGATGTGGGTGTGTATATATGGTGGTGTGGGTGTGTAGTTATGGTGATGTGGATCGGATGTGATACAAGTGTCTCCATGGCAACGATAATGCAAGTATGTGGTTTAGGGTACCATAGCTGGCTAATAAGATATACCGAACAGCCAAAGGTGAACACTGATATAAAAAATGTGTTAACTATCCGGTTTAATATCTGTCACTTATTAAATCACAACATATAGAAATAATAGGTTGAGTTTCCTACACATCTTTCCTCATGTCATTATTTATATTACACAGAAGGAGAAAAAACTTGAAGATGGTCTGATGTAGGCTTTATCAACACGTCGTGAACATTCTCAGCTTACAAAAACAAAACCTGGAGTGACTATCTTATGGAATACGGATTCGGTCGGCTACGTTCATGTTTTATGGGCAATAAAACAGTGGGGGCTGTGGCGGGTAGAATCGCGGGTAGAATCGCGCACCTGGGCACTGCTTTGTTCCCACACTGCTTCACTACAGGTATGCGATGTTTCCGTCCACCCGGCTTTCTCAGGGTAGCAGTGGCCTACCTGTTGCTACTACGGGTCCATTCGGGCGAATTGTTACCAAAACGAAAACGCAGTGTTCGCTGTTAATTTTAAAACCACTACGTTGTACGCTTGACCAGAGCTTACTATTTATGAATAGTGGACAATTCAGCATTGTGCTATCACTTGGAATGCTTGAGCTTGTCATTGACGCATGCCAGCTCACAAGTCAGCACGTACGAACCACTAGGACTAATATACATTTCGCAATCAAACAAAATCAAACCTATCACTTGAAACACTGGGTTTCGCAATTAAACCCGGGCGTTACCAAACACAACCACCCTTTTATTATTTGAGCTGTTAAACGTCAAACAGGTGACCACATAGTCACTGTGTTAACTGTGTTACAACTATAATGTATTAGTCTAACTATGGAAGTCAAGGCACCATTCTATTATTCGTCACGTGCACTGTGGATGGCCACACAAAGCGATTACAGCACTACAATTAGTTAATCGCTATAATTTATTTTAAAGGCATAATATCACAGATATTTATGGTTGTGTTGGACTAATTCTTAGCTATACCTGCAAAATACATTTGACATACATACAATCATGTTTGTACTTCCAAACAACTTTCCACCGCTGTGTGTTTGACACATCTTCACTGCAAACCCCCTGTGACATTAGAGTCGGGTCTAAATCAAATACGGCCAACGGCTTATTAATATATGCTGCAAGGGGACATAACTCTAATGTCTGTTCGCATTCGTTCTTAGAACAGTGATGCAACCAAGCTAAGATAAATAGCGGAACGTTCCCCTATTTAATATACAATATGATTTGTTTTATAACTATCGAGTGCTGGGGGATATGTACATTACTAAATAACAACGTTTGGGTGGATACATCAAGCGTAATTAATCTCAAATCGAAATTCGTTTGTCCGATTATACAGGTCTATCAACTATGATATTATGCGTTTAAACTGAGTTTCTGCACACGACGTAAAGTATTTAATGTGTACACGAAGAACTAATCTTAGAGCGCCGGAGAAGGAACCACGTGATATGCGAGGTGGAATTAAACAGATTAATATTAATTAGTATTAATTAAATAGCGGGGTGGAATATCTTAAGTTCGTTCTGGTGAATTTGTATCGTATGAACGTCTGAATACATAGTAAGTAGTTCCAATATGTAAAGCAAGTCGCTACTCGTGTACACAAGCCAACATTTATTCCACGTAAGGATCCAATTTCTAGATTTGGTTTCCACGTAGAAATACAATCTCGCGATACCGATTAACGGCGGACACAGACATTCTACATTCACAACAATTAGAAATGCCAGTTTTAATTGCACATGTTGCGCGAGTCTGTACACGAAGTCCGTCCAGACATGGGTTCAGTTGCATAAAGCGGGAATAACACCAGCATTATTGTATACAATGAGTTACAATGCGAATGCGACTAGAAAATAATGCCTGTATACTTTGTATACGTCACCCTGCCTGGTTCACCTGCATCCACCGTGGCTACTTGGTATTACCGTAGATACTTGTTATCGCAGTTTATCCTCCATTATAAACATCTCATTTGATTATTGACATGCAGGCACTCGGGACAAATTACAATCGCTTCTAGGTATTGATTGGGTACTCTTAGTGGAAGTAACATTTAACAAATAATTTAATTTTTCTAGTCACAACCAATTGCATTCCTATACTGTATATATATAATAACATAACAAACTGGGGGTCGTAAGATATTTCATTAGGAAGCTTTCTACCAAACTCATCTTGATGAATATGGTAACATTATTCTTCCAACGCGTCTGCGAGTTCTTGAAGAGTACCTGAGGTGCGTTCAAAGACACAAGGGCTTACCAAACTAGCCACTGTCTCAAGAGTATATTGAACCATACATGGGACAGGGAACCAGTTTAGCTAAGCGCCTTACTCAGCCCTGTGCTGATTGAACGCACCCCATGCAGCCTGTAGACGTTGGGAATTCTTTGTTGGTGATTTAATATATAACTAAGTTTATACGCCTCAAAATGGCTACTATCCATTAATTAATGCTATGGTATTGAGTATATATGCTTTACATTGATGTACAACGGTTATCAAATGTAACCGCAATGTTCGTCCAAACACAGCCCGGACCACGCACCTGTCTCTGTCTGTTTTCGCCTGAATTTTGACACTTTGATCTGTACTAAAATATGCACCAGGTATGACTTCATCACCGTAGTAGGTATATGTGCCTCTCGCACCTGACATGTTTACGTACATCTAGACACATACAATTATATAATATAATTGTATACGATGTCCCATGCTATGAGACAAACCATAGACGCATCTGCTGCGTTATATAACCATTTTAAATAGACTAACATAATGTAGAAAATACAAAATGAAATAATAATTGTATTAGCAATTCATTATAACTAACAGAAATGTATCTGTCTAAAAATTAATCTTTTACGGGATCGGATACGTTGATGGTTATTATTTCGTGAACAATTCCGTTAAATTCGTGAAGAATACCGTGAAGGTAGTAACTTTAATATAAATTACATGCTAGCATACGTTCAGGTCAAAATATCTACAGTTACGAGAACTAGGTCTATGGTCCATACCGCAGTCATCTGTCCAAGTATTTAGATTATGTATTCCATTGAACTAACCTACACAAGGTTAATCTGTCTTCAGCACATGCCAATGGCATGGTAGGTACAGATCGACGTATGTACCAACTTGTTGGTTTTCAAAACATGAAACCGACTTGTTGTAATGCATTGTCTCACAGCGCCTAATCCATTTACATGCGATGCACGATTGCATTTCAATATCGTATAACACTAGTTTTGACAGGCGAAGGCCATGGTTATTATCACGAACACTATAATATTACATGAGTAATGATTCTCATCAATTACATTATCATAAACAGACAACTGAGACACAAAGTAAATAATAGGTCTACATGTATTTTCCTTAACGTAAACATTTTTGAATCCCTTTAAAAATAAATGCCACAGACTTTAAAGAAAATGTTAGTGATGCGGTTTCGGGTAGAAAATGTCATTAACTTTTAGGAAGATAATTCATGGATGCGGTTTTGGGTATATAATCACGTTCTATGACGTTTATTTTATTATTTTGTGACATTAATTTAGCCTGCTCATGTCACAAACGAACCTAGGTATAACTATTCATACAGGCATAAAATTGACTGGCAATATAATCTGTGATTAATTTAGAGTAATATGGCATTGAAAGTGTTCAATATCCGCTGCCTCGTTTACTAGTGATGAAATTGGCTGCTCGAGTAAACGGTGGATATAGTGTTAGGAACATATGCTCTAGTTCCATTCCCAGTACTTTATGTACAGAAGCCTCTGGAGACTTAAACCACTGAACGCAATAACACAAACCAATTGTACTAATTGAATACGATCATAAACGAAGAGTCTGTGTTGCCCGAAGCTATGTATCTAAACGGAGCCACCTTTATTTATATTTTAACCTAGACGTACACACGAGTATGAAAACAAACAAACAAACTACTCCATATGTATTTGCTTTGCGTTTCTTTACCTCGACTGAAGACACATTTGTCCTTAAAAATCCAAAGAAAAGTTCTTGCCGAGGGTTTAACGAGAAATCGTTGACATTGGGTTCGCTTTGGGATGTATGTATCCTCAGGGTAAGTTCGAATTCAAAAAGCTTTTGACTGAAGCTTGATACGTTCATGTAATTTGGAGGGAATTCATATTTGGTGAGAACACGTGCATTCAATAATTGCACGGCCCCAGGCTCCAAGTGTGTCACACCCGACCTGTCTTGAGATGTGGAGAGGGGGAGGGAGGGGGGGGGGGTAAGAGGGTGGGGGTAAGGTTGTATTATTTCATGGTAAATTTCGGTAGGTATGAGTCACATATGACGTTTTAGTTTTTTTTGTACTGTAGAGGGTAGGGTGACGCAGTGGATTTGGACGGTGTCGAAGCGGGGGGTGGGTGGCGTGATGTGGGGTGGGGTGGTTACTGAATTAGGCAACAATGAAAATATATCCTGAGATCATCACGGGTGGTTTAACTACCTGGACAATTGGGTTGGACACATTGTGACATATGAAGACTATCAGGCCAGCTGACCGAGTACCAAGTGGAACAATTACCAATGATTAAGACCGTAACGTGACCGTGGGACAAACTCCCACATATTATGAACAAGATACGTACGCTCATACACAGACGACCAATGGAATTCCATTAGTAAATTAATAATTGAGCTTTATTTTAAATTGTCTATAACTATAAGACATCCTCCAGTCGTTGACTGAGCATGCGTGAAATCAGAACCGGAAGTTCTATCGCCTGCGGTGCACTCCCGCCTGAAATAATAGACGTGCCTGCTACTGGGAAATGTTTGCCGTGTTTTAATTGGTACGCGCCGCTACAAGGTTAATGAAATAAATACCTGCTTTGTACCAAAAAAAAGGAGAAGATTTACGACACGTTCTACATGTGTGCCATCACGATAAATGTATATGCCACTGGTGCTCTGCACGGTCATTCTATCCCCTGTTCCTGCTAGCGTGTTATTAGACGGGGACATAAATTTCAAAATATCGTTAAATCATGTTTGAGTATCCTAGATCGAATTCCTGACATAATCTCTCGTAATATCGCAGGTCATGAGGTCGCGGGTCATGAGGTTACGGGTCACGAGGTCTGAACGTCTGACATTGAAGCCAGCCGGCAGTGGCATGAGTAATAATAACCTTCATGGCGTTCTGAAAACTGCAACGTTTCGTTTTCAAAATATCGAAATTTCGATCAATTTGGACATTTGTTACAATTACCAATGCTCTCTAAATGTACAACCGTCTGTAACGAGAGCGATGACAACAGCCAAATGTGTTACACCTGTTGATAACCTGACATTGACATTGGAATGGCCAATAAATGCAACGAACCTTGACAAAACCTGTTCCCATGCCCAGATTGCCATTATCCGTATACTAACTGATCTTGGCACTACAATACCGAAAGTGAAAGTTGTGGGCAGTACTGCTAGGTCGAGGCAGCATTCAAAGTATACGTCTGTAACGTATATGTGTCAGTATTCCCTGGTCATGCTAATCCCTATTTTTCTCCCCAGATAAACATCTCCCAGCTCCCGTGTTATCAGTGTACGCTGATCTGTGCCAGGAATGCACCAGTCCCCATTACTGCCACTGTAATAAGACTCTTGTATGTCCGTGCATTGTTCCTTGTGTGTTTCAGCTTCCAGCATGCAATGCGAGGTCGACCTCAAATCAGAGACTACGATAACATCTGAGGGACAGGAGAGTATAACCCCCAATCCCCAATCTCCACACCCCCTCTCCTTCCCCCCACACCCACCAAATCCACCACCGGTGGCGCTGAACGACACCTTGACATCAGAAGATGGACGGACCCACGGGTAGCACTCAAATTACTCAGCGCGATTATAATCAGCTACCCAGGCAGCGCATAAAACAATGGCATGCTACAGGTAACGTACCTTGATTAGGGGGTACCGGTCTGACAGGCAAGTTAAGGGACCGGGGGTAACATACCCCGGTGATTTATGGGTACGGGGATAGCTGATATCCCTGTTAGGGTTAACAGACCTGAGTTGCTTTAAAGTGGGAGGGGATCCCGGGTGTAATTACGCAATGTCCATGGCAGGCCAATTTTAAAGGTGCATCCCATATCTTTTGAAATCCTAATGACTATTTTATAATGCAACGGATGGTAATTAGAAGATGGTCTGAGATCTGGAAATTGGCTTGAAATGCTTCTAATTGTCGTGTTGGATTATAGAAGGATGAGACGGGATAGCAATGTCATATCGGGTAGACCACGTCTGTCATTAGTCATCTAACGTTCTGGTGTCAATTTCATCCACCGGTCAACCTTTGTACATTACCTTCCGTATTGTATTGCCTATGTTGTACCGGATGCGTTACAGATGGTAACGTTCAACCACAGTGTAGCTATATCATTCTCGAATACCGATGCATAGTGAAATGTTAAGATAAAAATACAGAAATTTCGTCAACACTATTATTCAAAGGAAAATATGGCAACACATGCCTCCGTTAAACCTGCATTTATGTCTTTGCTATATTTGTACAAATTGTTACCATTAAAACATATCAAATTAACAATCTTGTTCTTTTTCTCTCACAATGGCCAACGAGAGCATAGGAAATAAGGAAATATATTTCGTTTGATTACTATTAACCTGTCTTTGTTATTTCCTCCACTATGTTTGTATTTACTTCCCTTTCCCCTGTATTTACTTCCCTTTCCCCGTTTTCCTATTTCTTTCTTTCCATTTACTGCACAAAGACACCCTTAAAGGAATACCCATAGTAGGTATCGTCTCTCGAGCTCGTATCCTCAAATTGACCGTAGCGCTCTCATATCTATCTTGTACGTTGATCGCTACTGGTGCGCTATGGTCTGTTCGTGGATACGAGATCTTCATGAAACGATAACAAGATTAACCATTCGTCATACCGTGGCGCAATGATTCCATGGTATGGACTTACCATGTACCACGTACCACGTGTATTGAATTACCATGGTGTATTGGCGTACCATAGTACACTGACCTCATACTACTGACCTACCATGGTATGGTGTACTGGCGTAACAAGAAATACTGGTTTTGATATAATTATTGACGTACCATACCATCCTGACTTACCATTGGATATTAACTTATTTACGTACCATGGTGTTTAGATATAACACGGCGCCGTACTGATCAAGATGTATGTTGGTTTGTTGACGTATCATGACGTACTGCCGTACTAGAAATGGACTCGCATGACACGAAACACTGATGTTCTGGGAATGCAATTTCAATGTTAGATTTATTACTAATTTTATTAAAACAATGAACGGCGCCATGTTCTCGAAGTTATCGCATACACAACGACATCGTCAAGCCTCCGTGGAAGAAGGTTTTACGCTTTAGGGATCATCAGATTTTCCTCCAGGAAGGTTGAACAATACGATGGCTTCGGGAACATGGTCCCCAGAACAGTAGAACGCGACAACTATCTGCTTGTTAATTGTTACAGCAACAGGTGCAAATAGACGCTCAAATCCAGCTCAGATTCTTCCTCTGATTTAGCGTCATCTGGTCGACCAGCTATGACAGACAGAGCTTCACGATATGGTGTCTGAACGCGCACAAGCACCTCTGTGAGTGTCATGTCATAACTGATGACAACCAAAGCAAAAGAAGCATCAGCCATCTGTCGCTGCATCTTAGGAGGATGTCATGGGCTGCTAAGTTTGATAGGAGTGCACCTCACTGTCGGTCTTGCAGTTGGCTGTCGTCGCTGACAATCATGTAGACGCAGGCAGTGATGACTGGTGTAGACAGGTGCCCGGTGATGACGCATGGCAAGATGACATGCTCGCTGACTGGAACAACCCGGAGCCTACACATCATCCGTGCTTACAAGATCGTGGGCGATGTGTTAGTCTGGCTTCCCATTATCGTGTTTAATGTACATGAAAAAACCCACACATCTTCCCAAATTTTATTACATAAATTATACTTTTTTTGGTAGGCAATTTAGTAGTAATGTTAGTCAGTGTCAGTGTAAAGGCAGGGAAACATCCAGGGATATATGAATATATGAATGATACATTATCAAACTCTACCATTCCCCCTGTAAATGATACCTTATTCAAAATATCACTGCCAAGATTGATACCTTTGGTTAAAAAAGGTAGTAGATACATTACAACACTGATGTTATGCTTACAGTAAATGTTTATCTGATACATGAACAAAACATCACAGCAATTCTTAACTTACATTATGAACCACATCTGAATAATACGGCATATATTCACCCAATATTTATTGTATAAAATACATTATACACCTAACAATCACATTCCGAATCACTCCTACGTGTGCTACCGACACTTTCTTTACCATTATTACACGGGAATTGCCAAGAAACGAACACATTGTTCCATAAAATGGAACAGTGTGTTCGTTTCTTGGCAATACTATTCTCCTCTACGGACATGCACAAATAGTAATTTAATAATAGTGAATACAACCACTGCAGCTATGTATTGTGGAAAGACTTCTACACAAGTGTTATATGCTTTGAACATGACATTTTTATTTAAAAAAGTAGAATTCATATAAGTACACATGTACTCCCTTCAGAGCGGCGTTAACGTAATGTTGCTAGGAATACAGTACTGTGAGCGCCTGAATGTTAAATTGTTTGTAAATACTTTAGCATGGCATTAAGCTATTTTTGAGCACTCTAGTTGTCTGGCATTATCACTACAACTCACACGAGAGGATGCACGTGATTGTTTTTATTCGTTTTGAATTATGAATGAAGTGAAACTTTAGGAGAGATGAATATTCAAAGTAACACGTGCGGTGACTATCACAGGTTGTTCACTGGGTGTAAAAAATCGCACATTTTATTTCAAGATCAATCAAAATTGCAATCACCCTATGACAAGTGATAACTATTTATTTACCGCACGCAGGTGGAGCGCTTCTAGCGTCAGTTGTTTTATTGTTGCAATTGGAAATCGCTTAGCAATCGTGAAGGCAACATGAAACGAGTACACGTCTTTTCACACTAACCGCCAACGATGGCAGCTTATTCTATTGAAAGGTAATATATCTTTTATAGCTGTAAGTACTGTTATAAAATCTCCCTAAACGATTTCAATGGCATATCTGCCACAGTTACATGTATTGGGCTATTCACAAGCAGTAGTAAAACACAAAAAGGCTCCATACAGCTCACAGAATGATCCTAAACTGTTCGGCAGCTTTTGACAGGGAGAACAGAACATGAATAGATAGCATTCACTGTCGCAACAATGACACCTCTAACTATACCTCGTAAACTCATGCCTTTCAACGAAAGCTTTGTTAGGAAAGGGATCGAACTGTGCTGATGAATGGTAATATGTTTATCCGTGAGATTTACAACAATATAGTACGAATGCCATAGCATGCCACTACCGATACCGCCACAGCAACGGTATTGCACTACCAACTAGGACATCCTCGGACTTGCTTCTTTCTTGAAAGATTTTCAATATCTTCGTTACATATTGATGTATCCTTATAAACACATTTAATGTACGTATTATAAAAAAAACATAACGCAGAAGCATATACCACGCTTACAACAAGGTAGTCCATTAACATTATAGTAAGTAATGATCCGTTTTCTGAACAAGCTATGCTCTAAGGGGTTCTAGGGTAAATTTGTGTCCTAACGACATGGATAAGGATTATCTTTACATCAAACTTATATCAACTTTTAACATAACTTGCCATAAACAACTATTCATTGCATAAGAATGTTCGTTTCTTGAAGACAAGCATCAAGTATGAAGTTATAAACCACCCTCTCCGATGTTGGCGATGATAAAAGGTATATTCTGTACCAAATGACACAAACTTCCAGTGTTTTTGAGACCTGATAACAGGGTTAAAGGGACGTTTTTCCTTCCCGCATGGATACACGCGGAAAACTCCCCATAATCATAGCTTGGCCTTATCACCTGTACTAGTCAAGCGCGGAGCCGGGTGTATTGTCGACTTGCGTGAGAACGAGTGAGACTCGACTCGAATTTCATTCCGGATGGGGTACGAAGGCTGTAGCCGTGTAAGAATGATTATCGGCGCTGTGAAGTGAAGGTTCAGGAATGCCTAGGCTACCACTGGGACTACTAATTGCTATTGTCTAAACTTCCGTATCGGCTACTTGAAAGAATGTATTTTAAGGAAGTAAAACTGAGACTACACGTAATTTGAGGTTTCCTAATAGGAGAATCGGTTCCTAATTGCAGTGAATCACAGCTGAACGTCATCGTTCTCCAGACAAGGGACAGGTGTTGGATTAAACACCATTAATAACATATTGACATGATCACAATTGATGTGTAATAAAAAGGTGTTCCAAAGCCTACAATCAAGTAATTTTTCCTTCCAAATAAATATTGGTAAACTGGCTGTAGACGGTCACAGAATGAAATTAAAGCGGATTCAATAGCGTCTACCCATTGACAATCCATGGATTAAATATCCTGTTTCCCAAATCGAATTAAAAATATATTTTATGATTGTCTAACATCTTTCACAATTTGGGGCAATATTTTAAAATGCTAATAGCCTGTTTATCATTGACACTGGGATAGATAAAATACCTGTTACATTTCGAACAGCTACGATGAATGTATTCCATTTGATTTCTTTTATAAATGTTATGATGGTTCTTTTTAAAATTCTGATTTCTCGAGAATATGAGTTGTCAGTATCCAGGAAGGGGGATTAAGGGGGATTAACTTTCCAGTAAATCATACCCACGTATTGAGGAATCAATTCGCTATACATGCTTTACGATCGAATGAGCGTCATGTTAAACATACATTTCCGGGATATTATCATCAGTTTCAGTTAAATTTATATCTATTACTAATATGCCAGAAAGTTTTATATATATTTCCAGCTGAAATAAAACTAATTTGCTATGGAAGCATTGAAAAGATGTATCGAATAAATATATATTGGAATTAATATATTTAATATAAGAATTAATTAATGTAAGTAATGATAATATTAAATGATGTATGTCTAGACTTGTATATAAATACCATAATTATTACATTAACACTTATTTGTGGCAATTATAAACAATTGCTACATCTATATGCATACTTTTCTATAGGTGAGTTGGAATACAAGAATATCGGTCATTTATGTACAGGGGTATTCAGAACTAAGGGAGACAACCTGGGACTTTGGGCGACATGAGAGAAGAACTAATGTCCAGCTAACTCCAATTTTTAAAAAAGGATTTAGACTGAAGAAAACAAATCAAGCAACATGCCGCATCTGAGTTCCAGTCTTAATTGATGAGAACTTCCTGTAGTTGCGCCATTTTAAATGTACCATCCCCAAATCGTGGCGTTCGCGAACCCCTCCCAACCCAACCTCTACCCATACACCCGTCACGTCTAATTCTGCGAGGGTCATTTAGTGAAATATTAAATCCAACATCTAAGTCTGAAAATTGCAGGTAAGGACAGAAAGGTAAAACTAGCAGACGACATTTTAGAAGGTAGTCATGCGACATAACCTAACTATCCGTTTTTGCCCATCAGCTGTCAAAGAAAACGCTAAATTGAGAGTGACAAGGATCTGTACGAAGCGGACCCGCTTCTAATGCATTCGCACAAAACCAATAATCCCATAGTATTTAAGTCTCGTTCCTTCGTTATTATTGCGCCCATTGTCCCAGGTAGCGATGTATGGAATAGGGTGTTGATAATATCGTCGATAATCATTAGGCGAGCACAAAGCCTGCATTCATGGAAATATTAAATACACTACAAAGCTCGCGATATTAAATTCTCGCTATGTCTATGAGAAAGAATATTGGGAACGAATGCGAAGCCAGCATTTGGTCTAATAGCGCAATAATGATGAATGAATCCTTGAATAAAGGTACAGACATTACACGAGTCATCAATAACGTTGAATGCGAATGAATAACTATCAATTCAATCCTGTGTTATTGCAAATGTGATAATTTTATTAATATTTCTTTAATAGTAGAATTATAATATTATTTAAATTGAGGTTTAAAGAGGGACAGGGGCGAAGAATAAGTTTACCGACAAAAACTATTAATGTCGATTAACTTATAAAATGGCAGAGGAAATGGGCAAATCAACAGAGAATTACATTTCAAAATGCACGCATTATCAAATAATTACTCAGGATTAAAACGCATAACTGTACGAGAGTTATAACATCTTGTTTTAATTGGAACGTCTACGTTGTGAATACTTATTAACAGTTACATCTTAATAACTTTCGGAGAAAAATAAACCATCTCCAGTCCTCTTGACATATCCTTCGGGAAGCATCGCAAATACTTGTTGCTCGATCAGTGAAAAACACTAACAATCAATTTACAAACAGATTGATGGCTACTTATAACGTTCTTCAAACACCATCTCGTATTACAATCAGCAATTAAAGATCGCGATCATACCATTCCTATTCGCTTGGACATTTGTTATACGTTATAAGCCCGGCTATCTCTGAGGAAGCTAAGTCCCACGTATTACCACAAACAATCATAATGATTCCACTCTGATGGCTCTGGAGTTAGTGGACACTATTTCCTCGTGTAAACACTAGGGATCCAGCCTGTATCGAAATCCGAGATTCGTTCCTGACAAATGGAACACTCCTGGTCATATTCCATGGGAGATTTATACAGAGCCGTGCATCACCGACTTCGAACAAAAGCACCCCGTGATGGCTTTTAAATATTTAACCGAAGGATAATGGAAAATAAATGAATTCATAAGCTTTCCTCTCTACCTGTCTGTTTCCATTGCTGCGATCTATAGTGGCAGTGTGGCAGGCAGGTAGCCCGGGTTGAGAACAATGCCAGAATCATGTCTCTTGTGTCATGCTTCATGGACAGCCAATGTCAAAACCTGAACGGGAAAATGTTCCATTTTGTTGACATTGGTGGTCCGTGTCTCCTCTCAAAATGTTGTTCTTCAGAAAAAAATGACAGATTAAAAAATAAAAACAATAAACGTAGCCTCGCAAAATTCCAAATATTTCATAACTTTAATTGTAACATTTCTATATTTAATCTTCCAACTAGTATTGTTATTATAAGCATACTAGTTGGATGATTAAATATAAACATTATATATTAGTAATATTAATTCCTTTCCATGTATATGCAGCGTGTTATATCGAGTATTCTAACACAACTTAAAGCTTTGATGTACCCGATATATGCCCTTGTTGCATGTAAGACAAGGTAAACTATATATATAAAATAGTTTGTTATGTTCATGTACGAAGCTGAGTAAACACTGCAAGACGGTAGGAGGGCGTTGTCGTTATTGTTGGCAAGAAACAATGATGTTGTCAATGTCAAACCCATCAATAGTATACTGGTGTAATGTCAGTGGCAAACTGAACAATCTATATTCATGCGATATGCGTAACTAAAATACGGCAATTCAACGTCAAAATAGCACCAAGGGTTTAACATGTGATAGATACATACAACCCTACAGGTAATCTTCTGGTCTCCAGAGCGCCATTAGACAACTTAAACAGTGTCGTCTGCTTCCAACCTTTTGTCGCAGTTCCGCTAATTGCAAATGGCTGCCATTAAACCAAAGATCAGGTGAGACAACGGATGTGTTTTTAGAGCGACTCGGGTTACTTCTGACTAAATAGATCCATGTTGTGGATGTTTCTGATGTCACCAAGTTCTATGTGAACAACCTTCAGGATGTCATACGTCACAGTCCCAACACTGCGAGTAAAAGCAGCGTCTGAGACTTCCAAATTTGTACATTCAGAACATCATTTTGGTTCAAGATTTTTATGACGACAAACTTCAAAATACCATAAATACATTATGACAAATAATAGTTATGTTTAGTTTAACAAATGAATACTTTATTAAAATTAATCTAGGGCCTACCATTTTACTACACAATTGAAGTTGAAATAGTTTCGTTCGTAATGATATGCTCATATTACGTCTTAAATAGACATTACATTATTTGCTATACACGGCTATGGATTATATACAATACTGGTATTGATTTATATTAATTATAGCCAGTTTTCATTTGAATTACTAGAAATGTGTAGTAGAAATTAAACAAATACGTCAACCAATATATCAAACACATTTAATATAATAAATCATTTGCATTTAAACATCGATATATCTTAATTTAAGACATCGAAGATTTCCTCAGGTATCTTGACATTAGAATCATGATCAATACAATTCTCCAATGTAATATCCGTAGCAGTCACGGTACAAAATAAGACCCGTTTCTACGAGTGCAAACATGCACGTGTAGAACGTGCGTTCGGTACGACGTGAAGAGAATCAACACGTGACGCTACCTTGACCTCTCACGTCAACGCTACAATTAATCATTGACCTTCCGTCAATTCGCTGGTCGCATGTTTTAATATGAAGCTCCACCAATCTTTTATGCTCAATAGAATCGGCCAAGCGGCGCATTAGCAAGTTCGAATCCATCATGAACGCACAATCAAACGAGCATTTCTCAGAGTCTGTCTCTCAGGGTTTCAAGGTAGGCTAGCCCCTGGAATGGTGCGAACGGGACTCGGTCGCTTGCCTGGTTAATATTTCATGGGCTGTCTTTTCAACATTGGCAGCGAAGGTGAAATAAAAGCAACAATAGAGGCACGGCTATCAATCCGTCCGATGTCAAAGCGCTATTGATACATGGGAACATCACGTCAATGGCTAAAATCGTTACAAGTACATCACGCCAATATCGCGCACATAAACAATGCGGTCTCTCCACGCCTTCTTGCAATTTAGATCCCATAAGACCATGTCGTTGCAATTCTCAATACGCTTGCTGATACATTTCACACTTTAGTGGCCTCTTTTATGCCCGTCTTTCAGAAAAAAACGTATTTAACCCCTAGTAAACATATCCACATTAATTGAAAATATATGATAAAAAATACCTTCTTTTATTTTGAAAAAACTTTTACAAATTTCACTAAACCAATATTTCAATATCCAGTGTTGTCTAGATATATAATAGAATGTCCAACTCACTACAACCAACTACCATTAAAGTATTTTACATGAAAGCGAACGGCCATTTGCAACAGCAAATAGAATTGGATGAGATATAAATGTAATAAGATCCTAAATCCGTTGATGATATTAATATAACAAACAGTCCATTGTCGATCAATAATGTATCATATTCCATTTACTTTACGTCCAACAACTTAGCGGCACTTCGTATACGGGCAAACAAACTGTTGCACAACGGGCATTCCCGTTATCACGATTGTATACACGTCGCAGGACACCATCATAATGATGATCAGAAAGACTGGCGTTCCTGCGGCGTTTGGAAAACCTAATATTGTGGCATCGCGATGCAATCCAAAACACTCGTTTTGTTTTCCTCTCTCAATCTAATTAGAGCAATGAAGCAGAACCTGTTGGATGGATAGGACATGTAGGACATATTATAGGACTCGGTGTCGTACAGAACACAAGATCAGGGGCCATGTTCCCGAAGCTATCGTACACGTAACGACGTCGTTAAGCCTTCACGTTGGAGAATCCTACTCTTTCTTGATCATCATATTTTCCTTCACGAACAACTTAACGGTGTCGTTATGTATACGATACCTTCGGGAACATGGCCCCAGTACTGCTACAGCTGTCGCAGATAGTCATGAACTATTGCTCGACTCAACCATGCAACGTACAAATTAATAGCTGGAACAAGTTGGGATGCTCATTTATAATCAATTATTGATATTTCCAACAGGTATATATACAATTAAAAAATACAAAAATAATAAACCTCAACATGTTATTTGAACTATCACTTGCTACACATCGTGGTGATCTGACGATGTGTGAACCAACTACTTCCTAGTTTTTGATAATGGCTTCAATTGGAGATTTAATATGTTGATTTATTTCATAAATGAACCGGAATGGTGTTTTCATCCATGAAGTATACGTGACCGGAACAATAGACAATGTTAACATGCTTACACAGAAAGAATCCAGTTTACCTTCCATTGTGACGAAATCAATCTAAAACGCTGCATAATGACCTCTGTGTAATACAACACCTATACCGAACGACACCTATACCGAACGACACCTATATCGAACGACACTTATACCGAACGACATCAAGGAATATATGTATACTTATTGATGGATTTGAAGAATATTTCTGCTTCTCGATATGAGATTGTGTCGACGTCATGCTAAACACTAGCAGAACCTTTAAGATAATTTACAAATTGGCTAATTTTCCTCCTCAAATTGATCTGCATAAATATACTAATTAATTATGTAGGTTCTGCCTCGGGGAAACCATTAGACGAAGACCTGGACAGCAATCAACCCATAGTGCCATGACTGGAACGAATTATATCTCGACCGAATACCACACGCTAAGAATTAGTCTTACGTTTACACATGCCTAAGTGGAATTGGTTTTAACACAATTACCACGGCAACTTGCATCTTCCTCTGCCAATCGATACACGATCCAAAATACAGGAAATGCAACCGTTTACATTCTAGTAGCGTTGCCGATTGTTGCGGAGATAAATTTAATATCACGGACAATCAGCGATATGTACATCAGCCTTTCGGAAAACCATCATTATCTTTCTCTCAATGATTTCCTTCAATGATTTCGGAAATTGTGAATTTAATATTCTGTATAGATATTATTGTTAAATTAATTTAATGTTCATTCGCCTTGATCCGATTAATATCAAACTATAGTTTAATACCCGTGGCGTAAATTTAATCATTAAAATTCAAAATATATAATAATTCTCGTCATATAGGTAGTTATCATCGCAGATAGAACAACAACGGACTGCCTTTGAGATAAATCAGTTTCTCTGCTCGCAAGTCAAAGCTTTTCATCGTGTGTAAGGGTGGATCACCATTAACAATCAACCCAGATATGCTTGTTACAGCCAGAGGGCGTCTGTTTGACCACAACTATGATGTAAAATTGCTATGCATTAGCAAAGTATTTCCAGGGATTAAACAAACACTGTAATGGAATAATGACTTGAAATCCTACTCGTTATTTTCGTCGGAACGTTGTGCAAGAAGATTACTTCTAATCTAACGCTGAAGCAAGTGAGTCGTGAACCCCCTGAAGTTTAGCTGAAGAAGAAAGGGGAAAGAAGTCTTCCTTGCCAAAGGCATTATTTTCAAAGCGGGTAATGAGAGTACGACTTAAAACAAGGCCAACTTGAGACGCAAATTGTCAGGCTGGGTGGGGCAAGGGGGAGGTGGGTGTTAGCTCACGGCGGGGCGACCTGTTGGGGTGACGGGGACTTATAAGACACCGCAGGTGCACCCTAGCTTACCCCACATCACAATACCTTGCTCAACTACGATTGGGATTTGGAGATATGGGAGAAGCAGTAGTAGTCCCTTATTACGTCCTCACACGTCTACCACGAACTATAACATTACGTATTTCTGACTAGCGATACATATATATTGTGATAGTAGTATATTGTTGGTACCATTGTGCATTTTAAGAAGACCATATTAATATTAATGTCTAATGATAACTTAAATACTGAAGACTCGCTTCATCTTCATCAGCAACAGCATGTCTCTCCTTACCACTATCTCCTCGATCTCTTTCCTTCATTCAATTTTATGTTTTGTATTCGCACGATGTAAACTTGTAGTTAATTTCCCATGAACAAATTATTTATTAGTATACTAGTACCTAAGTACTGTACGTTTAACCACGTTAGTACTAACTTCCTTTAATGCATACTTTAGATTAACGTTATTACTGTCATTATGTTGATTTCAAAGCTAAACTGTCTCAATGAGTATGTACCCCTAAAATTGTATTCACAACTTGTCCAGCAATAGCAGTTGGCTACTGCCGTAATATGAATGTGAGTACTATAACTTTCCGCCCTGGTTCCTCGCTACCATCTGAGTCATGGCTTATTTACCCCCTCCTTGTCTCCCAAATTAGCGAGTTTGTGGACCACAGGTGCGCGTTTACCTCTCACACACGGCAGTCGTTTATGATGCGCTCTGACGAATAGACAGGAAATTATCATTGGAGATATTGTATGAGAAAATTGAGATGAAGCCAAGCGACAACTTCCTTCTCGCTGAATTACCTACCATATTCGGTTGAAATACTACAGGGTACAAGTACATCTGGGTTAGACGTAGATTTCGAGAATTATGGATTTGATTAATGGTTTGAAGATTGAGAATGAATGGATGTGTAGTTACGATTGTAAGGAATTATTAATAAAACGTAATCATGTCTACCGGTGCGGTTATTATGTTTTTCATTGAATTCAACTTTATAAAAAAAAATGGATGTACATTCATGTGAAAATTATAATTGCAATGAATGAAAATGCGATACGAAAAAGAACAATTCCGTTTATTTAATAATACTGTGATATTCACGTATAGATCAAAGAAATGCGATGGACATAAAACAAGAACGATAATACTGAAATCAGGATAAGCTGTTGTTCTCTTTATGCTGTTATGGCAAGCTAAACCGGCCCGTGACTAATATCCTTGCCAAAAACGTTTCTCTGAACAGCGCCGGATGAGCTATCTGGAACAAGTGAGCGGCATTAAACATTTAGACAGGCTTCAATATTCCATTATGGATTTGACGAAGTGTGTGATTATAGATAAAGAATTTATTATAAGTTGAACGTGTTCAATGGAAGTATAAGCGGTCAGAGGAAGGGTCAGTTGTCCGTGTATGTATGACAGTACTGTATGGCCCTTAAAGTGTCAGAACACTAGATGAATCCCTCTGGTGAGACCATGTCAATCAACAACGAAGATACGACAGCTATATTAATAGAAGAAGACGTTTTAACATGTAAGCATATAGTGAAAACGTCTGCGCGTACATTATACACATACCATCCTGCATTTACGTGAGCTAATGATACACCCTAGACTAAAGTTTAGTACACATTTATAAGTGCATGCATGTTAACCACGTTCGATAACTCAAAACTACATGAAAAGCCTTAACCGCAGTTATCCCAATCCTCATTTTAGTATCAACTTTGAAGCACGTGCAGAGAGGGATGTGAGGCAAGGTTCCGAGCTTGTTCCACATGTGTTATATATATGCGCCCATTTCTTCGTGTACGCTCACAGTATATAATGGGTTTAAAAAGTGCGATCCTCTCCACAATCTTATTCTGCATTAGCAAAACATTGACGCAGTAATATCTATTCATACCATCACAATGAGAGACATTAGGCGATCACCAATCTCCGTCGGCAGGATAATATTGGGCGTGCTGGTATTAAGACGACGCTGTTAATGTATAGTGCCGTCTCGATACATGATTCTATTCATCTTCTGAGATATATGTATTTATTAAGGGTATCTATGTTTAGTAATCAGAAAGATATTTACTTGAAGATAGCATCATATTGACATCTAATACAGAAACATTATAATTGATGTGTAATATACATGCATCTATTTACCATAAATTGTCATAATTGGTTAAAAGTATATTTTTTCACCAATACCATACAGAAATACATAGTATCAGTGATAGATCTATATAACTCTAAAATGTATGTATTAAACTTTC
>JAVCKZ010138660.1:0-21265 GCA_034780755.1 Lepetodrilus elevatus
AAATATTTAATTAGTAGAAGTTATACTAGATAGTTGTAATTTTGTTAATATAAAAACAGGACAACCTCGAAAACAAAATACCCTCGAAACCTCTTTATGTCTTCAACCACGAAAATGCCGCACCTCGAAGATTTCCCGGTATACGGTATATTGTATTTCCACGAGGAGTTACGGGTTATAGCAGAGTCATTGTCTATGGGTCATTCGATAAAATTATACTGGCCTTTAACCCTCTCCATGCTGAAGGAAACCGGAGATGCCCTGAAGAGCAGTGTCCGTGTCTAATCCAGCAGGGAGAGGGTTAACTGTTTAATTTAAGTCTGCATATTAAGCAAAGGGAGAGAGAGAGAGCGTATTCTGTGGTGTAATTTGATAGTCATTTTAGTTTTAAAGCGTGTGATAAATAGCACTGTGAGAGTTGACTAACTACAGAGGTGTATACATGTTTGTACTATGTACATGTGTATGGACACAGGTGTGCTTTATTGTGTCCATGTAATTGATCTTAATCATGTGTATATATACAGATGTGTAAATCATTGTAATAAACGTTTGTTATTAAGTAAAAGTATCTGTATGTTGGTTTCTCTTTTCCTCGATGTATTTTTAGTAATTTTAAAGACATACATACACACAGAGAATTGAACTGATATGATTTTTTTATATATTTTTTTTTTTATCAATATTTTCTAATCATTCCTTTTAAGTTAGCATTCATACGATTGTTGACAAAATATCTGAAAAAGTTGCTGTAGATCATCATTTACAAGTTAACCTCTCATGGATAGAACAACTTCACATGTAATTTGATACAGTTCTATAATAAATGTATGTTTAACCCCCTCCCTGCTGGATTAGGCACAGGCACTGCACTTTAGGGCATGTCTGGTTGCCTTCAGCAGGGAGAGAGTTAATTAATTGTGGGTCTTCCCTGCAAAGATATTCAAGGATACACTCAACAGAGTCTTGGTACACATCAAAGATTGAATGACAGTATTCACATTGAAGAAAAACAACAGTAACTATTTGTACATTTCATAATTTATTCTTTGAATAACAGCTGTCATAAATGACAGAATATTATTGATAAATGTCAATACAACAACATCTCATGTATTTCAACAATGTACCGGTACTAGTATTTAAACCAATGGTATATTGTGAAACCATTGGTGCTAGTAATGTGCGTAGATTACAAATTTAAGTAATTACTAGAAAATGCTATCAACAGCTCCATGGAGTATAGAAATAAAGAAAAATACAATTATTTTATGTAATACAACTTTATAAATTGAGTATCTTCTACGGTTAAATGTTTATGTGTATGAATGTAGTAAGAATGTGCGTAAAATATTGATGAGGAAATAGCAACCATCACCTCACTTTAAGTTCGAATGATAGTTCAACTTTAATATTCACATATATTAGAAACATGAGGAAATACAACTATTACAATGTTATTAGAAACATGAGAAAAATAGCATTATGAACGTCTTTTAAAAAAAATGTTTTTTGAGCCGCTTTCAAGATTCTTTCATTTATATCATGGCTTGTCAGTACAGTATATGTCAGGAGAAAACCTGTAACATCCATAGCGCTGAATGTTGCAGTAAACCTCATCCAACCTGATCATAGAAAATGATAACAATCATGAAGGAACATACATAATTCTAACAATGCACATATGAAATGGAATGCCTGTGTACGATATGACTAAGGTGGTGGTCCATTGACAGTGTTGGACGCACATACTGGACAGGGGGCTGCTCCTTTCTAGTTGTTCTGTCTGTACTTTCTGTCCGACGATTGCGCAGTTACCAAGGATCAACACCGCACAGTGACTGGCCATGCGTCGGACAGAAAGTACAGACAGACCAACTAGAAAGGAGCAGCCGCCTGTCCAGAATGTGCGTCCAACACTGTCAATTGAACACCACCTATGTGAACAGTATTTACAAATTGAATTATAAGTTTTTGTCTTCAGGAGTATATGAGATGGCAGTATAGCACGCTTCGAGCACTAAATCTTCAGATGTTCTGCATAAAGCAATCTACTGCACACTTCTGCAGCACGGATCATGCTAAACCTTTTGACATTCTATCAAATTCCTTACACAGAATTTTGCGTTTTGACCAAGTAAGCGATATAACAAAACGTGGTCACTTGTAAATTTCAAGCATACATGGTGTGAAATTCTGAAACCTTCAACAATATGAAATTTACAAAATATGATACAAATTTGAGATTCCATCTTGGAATGCAATGTACAGAAAGACCATAACATATCAATGACGTGATCATGTGTATGACACATACTGTTTACTTACAATAAAATGGTTTTCATTATCTGATGATTATTTCAAACATAGATTTAATTCCATAACATTGTCTGATAAGATTTCAAACAAATAACAGAATACAATACTGATACATAATATTGTCATGAAATGAAAGTGGTTTTATGAATTAAGTCAATTTGAAGTTTATGAGTATTGAATGTATATGTACATATAAATATGGGTAACAATAATTGACTGAAAATATACCAACTACTACTTTATGGCAAGTTTTTTAATGAATACACTGAAATTGAGTAAAGGTTAAGAAGTAGAATAATAGACATTAACCCTCACTGTTCTTCAAGGCATTTTCAGTTGCCTCCAACATGGAGAGAGTTAACAATGCACCAGGTCCACACTGCAAAGCATGCTCAAAGTGTTAATTATTACCCATAGTCAATGGGTATTTGTGCATATGTGTGTTCCTTTTCATCTACCGGTATGTTACCAAGATGTTTAACTAATAATCATCATTATGCCATTACAAATTCGGAGATAGAAAAATTGTAATAATGTAGCCATTGAAACAATGCCAAGGAAGAAAGAAATTAAGCTCTGAATCAAACTAATAAATGCTTAAAATATAATCAACACACATTACTTTTGTAGCATCATATGCCCCAGGTTTCTTTGGGTTTTATTTTTTTGTATTGCGGTTTAGAGTCACATTCTAGATTCTTTCACTATTACAACTTGTCAGTTTTTATGGCAGGATGAAACCTGCAACATCCATCGTGCTGAATGTTGCAATAAACCTGCAAGACCAAGAATGCATTGCATCCTATCAATATCACGTCAGAAAGGTAACTTTCGCGAACATTGATGCAGGCCCCTAGCGTGGGATTTGGCTCCGAAGTCCAACGTTCTACCATTGCACTACATCCCGCCCCAGGATCATCCCTATACAGTTTGCTAGGATATAACGTTAGAACTTGCAGTAATGAGACTGGTAACAGTTAACCGCACTGAGTACAAATTACAATACAATCTCTCTGACCAACATGGCCAATACGACAAACCTTCTCAATTAATACAAATGCATCTCTTTAAATTGGAAATGAAATACAACAGATTGTCAATCAACAACATGGTTAACATAATAAAAGTATTAACAGTTCAATGGACAGGTCTTATGACTAGTTAAGCGTGCTAGAAACGTTATTGCTCTAGACAACATTTTGGTATTATGGAAATGTTTCCCAAATCCTTACAGTAAAAAATATATCAACAAAACAACTTAAAATGCAAATAATATTGTAAAGCTATAATGCAATAGCACATAAAATCTTACAAATGCGTATTCATTGCAAAGAAATGGATTTAGATGATGCGTAGGAAGAATAATAATACAATAACAATACTACAAAATAAATAGCGCATGTCAGGTTTATGCTATATACCCAGTATATATATACAGTAGACCTCGCATATACCAGTCTCTGATAAACCGGACACCTGCCTATAATGGACTGAATTTGAATTCCCAGTCCCATATAACGAACTTCGCATTTAACGGACAAAAATAGCCGATCCCAATGAGTACGTTATATGCGAGGTCTACTGCATGAGACAAGATGGCTTGTAACTCGTTTATTACCATGAGCCTCTGAGAGTTTATTACAGATTTATATATGTTACAGTTAATCTGTATACGGTAATCAGGTAATGTGTATAATACCTGATTTTATCATTAAATTTCAGTTCACTAAGTCAATTTTAAAAAAGCCTGAAATTACAAAATGATTCCCTTTAATTGCCAGATAGAATGGCATGAGTTTGATGACATAAAATGAAGATAATATGTAAATTTGTATAGGCATTCATACAATTTTGTAAGAAATTAATGCAAAATGTTCAGCGCTCATCTTCAAGATATGGTGAGAATACACAAGTACGGTTAATAAGTGAATATGGTGAGTGAGTGAATATGGTGAGTGAGTGAATATGGAGTTTAACGTCTGAGTGAATATGGAGTTTAACGTCGCTGCAGTAAGTAAGGTGAAGCAAGTATGGTGGACATGATCGACTGCTGGATGAAGCATATCAATTTGGTGTTTAACAGAAGATGTATACTATAGCTGCACCTCAGGGTAATGAACACAAGACACAACCAAGAAAGACAAAAATATAAAACTTAGAATATTGAGCAATTCCATAAATTCACAAATTTAGTGACTCCACAAAGATGAACAATGACGTGAAGATATGTGGATTTCTATTGGAAATCTCAAATACTTGCCATGGTATTGCACTCGTTTTATTAAAAGTAATAAAATATTGAATAATTATTCTATTATGCTGTAAGTAGAAGCACATAGAGAACAAAATAATCTAAAAAATCAAATCAGAACATCTGCAGAATAAGAGTCTTGCAAACAGACTAGATCATTTTTAAAGAAATAAATTTCAATTCAATGTCAGGATTTGAGTAAAAAAGGTACTAAAATATTGTTAAAATATTTCATATTTTTGTCACAAACAATTTTGTCATTTTCGAGGTCTCCTCAAAATATAAAATATCTTCCATGATAGTAAATGGTTGATGGTATGATAGAAGATGTCAAACAAATATTTCTTTCATTAGATTTAGTAGACCATAAATGATCTAAATTTTGCATTACCATGAAAGCAATACTAATTCTACTTGCAGATTTAAGAAATAAAAGCTGCTTGAAGAACTGGAAGTCATATTCCAGATAACAACCTACTGCACACAAAAAAAAAGCTTTCAAATTTAAGGCCTCTGATTTTCGCCAGAAAAAAATCCCACCCCAACAAAAGCACCAATACATGCCAACTCATCTAGAAGGTTTCTCTCCCAACTAGCTCGTAGCACCTTGATTTGAATGTTTGTTCAATGAAGACACATTGGCATCGTCAGTAGGAGTCTTAAGAACACACCCTCCGGGGACGACCGACATGAAGTCTCCGTCGCTCCGAGTCCGACAGACGTCCCCTGCTTCCGGAATGATTTCACGTGTCTCTGACCTCGTCCCGATCCGACCGTGTGGATCCGACGAACGGCTGCATGAGGACGACTGCGACAGGATGTGAGAGTCGGAACTCCGCCTGGACGGGAGTTGTCTCCCCTCAGCATTCTGAGCGTTCATCACCATCTCCGATCTGTACGATGACGGCGGACTTATCCGAGGGTCGGATGCTTGTCTCACGATGGTCCTGGAGGAGTGTCTGTTAGACGTGCACTGGCCGTGTCCATCCACACACGATCCTTCGGGTTGATGTCCCGACACGTTCCTATTGGACTGCTCGTGATACCTATTCTGCGAAGGAGGCTCTGAAGTCGGCACCGGATTAGATCTTGTGACATTCCGACACCTGACATCTGACACTGATGAAGATGGATGATCATGACTCCTAGACGGGACCCTGCCGACTGTGTGACCTCGGAGGTCGGCCGATAGACCTTCGCCATGCACGTGACTCCAGGGGTCGCCACCAACTGGATACTGACGTTTCTGTGGACCGCTGCCCTGGCCCCACTGATCTGGATTGCGAACGATGGGCGAGTGTGACCCAAGGTTCGGGATGCCCCGCCCCGTCTGTGCCCTTGGGGATTGAGAGTTGCTTCCCCTTGTCAGTGATGTTCGTGGTGGAGGCTGGGGCTGTGGCTGGTTCGGTGACCGTAGACCAGGTAAGGATGAAGGCACTTGGTTCGGGTTTCTCACTATAGGACTGTCTGCCGGTCTTCCTTGACTTCGTGGGTTTTCCGATGGGCTGTTGTCAGAGACGCAGCGTCTCCGATGATCTGGGGAATGCATCCCTGGCGACGATTGCGATTCCAGCCTCTGTGTGAAACAGGAAGTATTTTAGTAAGTTGGAATGATTTTCATATAAATGTTCAAATGTCATTTTAGTTTTAAAACATGTTATACAGAGGGTGTTGTTACCTTGAGAGCTTCGCGCCTCTGAAATTCGACTTTGGCCATCTCCCGCGCAAGCCAATCAGGGACGTCTGGGATCGTATACGACAACCAGAACTTGAGCACAAGGATAACGTGCTGGAAGAGAGCAGTTTTGAATCAGAGTTATCTCCCATCCTCCCATAATACTTTTATACATCACCATTAAAATAGATTTAATTTCTAATTTGTTACCATGAACGAGGCTTACAATAGACAATAATATGGAAAATTGCTACCTCTCCCTGCTGGATTAATTACAGACACTGATCTATATGGCATTTCCAGTTGCCTTCAGCATGAAGAAGGTTAGCAAGACGAGTAAGCATTTAATTCATTTGATTGTGTTCAGTTAGCATTAAATTTACTGAAATTAATACCAAAGAAAATAATTAAATGTCAAAGAATTTGATTTTTAATATATTTAACTTGAATTTTTAATTAGTCACTGACCTCTAGAACGATGATGAAGATGAGGGTGGTGACATGATTTGACTCCGGGAACATTCTCTGTGTGAGGCCGGACATTCCTATGAGAGCACAGTTAACTATGATAGCCAGCACTCCCATCACCTCCAAGGCAGACTGAAACATGGCACACACGGGGTTAAAGCTATTTCTGTAATGTCAAGCCTCCTCACCCAGGGAGACATAGTAATTAGGTATTGCTGCCAGACTTAACGTCTCCCATTTCCGACGACTATGTAACCACACACACACACACACACCTGCCATATGCCGATGTTCTCGACCTGCTTGCCGAAAGGTCGCTGATGGTTGACACACAGCTTGAAGGCATCGCTGCGGACCTCGATGACGTTGTTGAGCAGGGCACACAGAGCCGCCAGCGGGAAGGCGGAGGAAAACAGCGTGACATAGCCGAACTGAATAAACATCTCCAGGTAGTCCTCAAATGTGTCTTCATACTGAAACCAGGTCACAGTGTTACAGCAAGTTACCTTCTAGTATTAACCCTCTCCCTGCTGGATTAGGCACAATCACTGCTCTTTAGGGTATCTACAGTTGCCTTCAGCATGGATAGGGTTAAAAGTCCATGGTCCGTATGCAAAAACGTAGTTCAACCAAAGTTTAGACTAAACTAGGTTTAAGCGATGAATTATACTATTGTCGGTATGCACAAAATTAACCCTTAAACAACGGATTAACTAAACTACGTCTGTGCATGAGTAATGAATCAGTTGGCGAGCTACTGACTGGCAATAAAATCTACAGGATCATTGCCCTCACTTACTTTCTTCATGGCGCTCTCGACCTCCGCCTGTGTGAGGGTTGGCCCAGTAACCTTCTCCCCGACCTCCGAGATGTCTGTGTCCATCACAGGGTCCTCCTGTTTGTCCTTGTGCAGGATGTGGTTGGCCAGGCCTGGCTGAGGACTGTCGTCTACACCAGTATCAGAACCTCCTCCTCCTCCAGTCTCTGTAGTCCTGTCAGCATCCTTGTCCGGAGTAGTCTCCCCTGTGGACAACATGCATGGAGTGATGCAAATGGGTGAGGTCAAATTCGTGGCCATATCTCAGCAGTTGTGGTAGTTATTTACAGGGCTTCATATTGTAAAATCTAAACAGATGTACGGTAGTTACTAACAGAGATAGTCCACAACATGTTTTATCACTGACTAATAATAAGACTTTGAAGAATTTGGGGGTCACATTCATTTCAATGTAAAATACATTCATAAACAACAACAACAAAAATATACTAAAAAAATGATTTAATTATTTTCTTTACCTTTCTACACAGAAAATTTCAGATAAATGTTGCATAATATTCATAAATGATAAAAATATACAAAGATATTATCATGATAAGCTTGTAGGCTGGCATGTCCATTTCTATTCAAATGAATGAATTAGTTAGTGTTTTACATTGCAGAGGGAATATTTAACCCATACGCTTACACAGCTCCCCTGACCGGGGTAATAATGTAGCGCCATGAGCATGTGTACGACATGGAATAGGCATAATAAATATGCATTATTATTATTATTATTATTATTATTATTATTATGCATTATTATTATTATTATTATTGTTATGCATTATTATTATGCATTATTATTATTAGTAGTAGTAGTAGTATTATGCATTATTATTATTATTATTATGCATTATTATTATTATTATTATTAACACTATAGATGGTCTTACGGTCAGTCTTGGTCGCGTCCTCTCCTCGTGTCCTCCTCCGGACACTGCTGGTCATCTCCTTCATCTCCTTGTCCAGACTGGACGGGGACATCTGACCGGTGATCTGCAGCCCCACCTTCAGCAGTCTGGCCTTCCACACCAGGTACGGCAGCAACGCCTCCTTCAGGTTCCCCACCACCTGCCGCGTCAACAACAGCGCCGCCAGTTGCTGCAAACACAACATAATGCCTTGCTCATTCATAACACAAATTTAAATTGGGGCTTAGAAGTTAAGAGACACTTTCACGATTCTGTCACTTAAACCATGGCTCGGGCAGGAGGAAACCCGCAACACCCGTAGCACTGAATGTTTCAGTAAACCTGTAAGCACCTTCTGGACTGACAAACCAAGGATGATGACTGCATAGTCATGGTACAGCACATCCTATCATGATCACATTTCTGCTAAATCTCAATGCCTGTTATTGCAGGAAGAAACCTACTACACCTCTGGCACTTAGTGTTGCAGAATCACCTATGATTGCTGCTTGATGCTGATGTCCCGCAACGACGTTAAACTCCATATTCACTCACTCACTGCCTGATGCCGATGAGGCAAGGATAACAACAGCATTGCAACAGACAGTTTAAACAGTGCATCATATCATCAAATTGGACAACAAAATCTGTGAAGAGATTTTTACAAAGGCCTTGGAGTGGGGTTGAACAATGGACTTTTGATTCCGACAATCTTCCACTGTGACACCATACACTGTTCGTCATGCCATGAAACACTACATTGCAAGCATTTTGCAGAATAATTATTCGTCCACTTTTAGCATTAAGTAGGCCCTGGGCCAGAGATTACGAAACTTTTCTGAATACAATTTCATACTCAACCCAGAATTTTGTTCATAAAATGTCATGTGACGTCATAGCCTGAGTATGCTGTGTGAGTATGGTTATGACGTCACATGACGTTTTATTAACAAAATTCTGAGTTGAGTATGAAATTGTAATCAGAAAAGTTTCGTAATCTCGGGGCCATGCCAGTTCAACTCACCTCTCGGAGTCTATCCATGTCTCTCAAGAAGAACGCAATGTAAAACAGAGACAGAAAGGAGTTCACAAACTGAAACTGAAACAGAAACAACTTCCATTACGTCATATTTCTCGTACAAAACATTTTGCATAAAATTATGGTACAAGTTATTACGGTAGATCAGAACAGCTCTATGGAAAAGATCATAAATGTACTTACCAATACTAGTTTTCCTATTAAGTGTCCTTCATATGTTTCTTCAAGTCTGTAATTTTCTGAAATGGAAATAATAATATTACATATCTTATTTACATATAAAATTCTGAACACATTACAATAAGATCAATAGTTAAATGTTATTTTAATTATTATTATGAATTATTGTTTTACGTCAAGGTGGGAATCTTTCACCGATAGGTGAAGACTACATTATTAGTTAAATGTATGTCAATAGATGGATGATTTGTCTTCATAATACCGTTACTATTATACAAAGTTCAATTTATATATTGTCTAATAATCGACAGTAACTATTTTGCACTCTCATAAAAAATGTACGAAATTTACTCATATTTCAAAAATCATTCCTCCACAGAATGATCAGAGCGCTACAAGAGAAGAACCTCAAATAAATGTATACCACAGTGAGTTAAGTCTTGCTATGATCGCTACGTGGAACAGAACCCAGTGGTTTTATAGGTTGCATAAAAACATAGAAAGTTAAAATGCATACCCATATCATTCAACCAGACTGCAATGACCCTGTACAGTTCGTCCATCAGTGAGATGGACAGAGCTAGGAGGATCTTGGGACAGAAGCAGAGGAATGCGGGGAGGTCTCCGGCTGCTATGAGGGCGTTGACCCACTCCTGGAGCTGGAAGATGAGCAGCATGATGACAAACACCAGAACCAGGCAGACGCCGATCACCGGGAAACTGACCAGGTAGCGAAACAGGTTCCGCTTCCACGACGGATATGACGGCTGCATCCGGCCGGTTACCGGACTCTTCACGAGGTCGCCCTGTGGACAGAGGTCAGTCAGATAAAACAGTGCCCAAATTAAGTCAACCATGACCATTTTTATTTGGTTTTCAAGATTATTCCATGTCAGGATATTTCTTATTTCTCATTTGTTTTTATTACTTCCTCAATTTAAACAATGAGCACAAAAGAAACTAACTTAATAAAGCCTATATATCAAACCAAGAACAGAGAACACAGACATACCTTATACAGTGGCCGTGGATCTTTAAGGAGGTCGTCTTTCTTCTCGTAGGTTCCCCACTTGTACGTGAGCTCGGAACTTGTTCTCTTCCAGTGTTGTAGGTAAAGTGTGGCCCACAGGACGTTGATCAGAGCGTACGTCACGAAGCAGACGTCTTCCATCTCCTGCAGCCACAATCAGTCAAACTGTTATAATATATACTCCTTACAGACACAGGGAATCAATACTGTAAATTACGAAATTTAGGCGTCACTAATTTAATGCGACCTCTAGATTTTAGACGTTTTCGCATTAACATTCTGCTCACATTAATTTCATGATTTACAGTACTCTTATGTGTTTACCACATCTCTAGAAACATTGCGGCATCATCCTGTTTTCCAATTATCAAATTTAAGGGAGACTTTTGAAGTCCTGCAACATTGACATCAAGTGTGTAACGAACACTGGTATAAACTATTTACCAAGTTAGATATGCAATACATTTTTTGAAAAGATGAAACCATGTAAACTGAAAAAGAAATGTTCATGTTACTGACAGTTGATTAAGTTGAAAGGTTTCATTAAATAGCAACATGTGTTGTATATGCATGTGCCATATAATATACAATCAGGGATAAATTTAGCAACTAATTTGGGAGCCATGGCGACCTAAGTTTGCATTTGGCAACCAATATTTCACATATTTTAAGTGTTTCTGGCTATGCAGGAGCCAAATGGCTCCTTTGAAAAAAATGTAACTTTGAGGCCTGCAATATCAATTAGAAGATACTATTAGTATTACAACTATTGCTCAATGTGTGAAGATAAATTGCCTGGATGTGGTGAAATGTAAAGGAATCATTAGAGTTACAACTATTAGTAAATTATGTGGTATCTTCTACCTACTGATGATGTGAATGGAATGTAACTGACCTGTGAGTCTTGTAAGAACCAGAAGATGACCCCGAGGGCAGCTGGTATACACAGAGACACTGTGTAATGGCCCAGGTAGGCAAAATATAAGGCGATTTTCACCCCGAAATATTCACAGATCCTTTCTGGAAATACCAAGAGAAAAGAAATGTGAACATAAGGTCAAAATCGACTGTGCATTAAATACAATTTTTGTTAGGTCGGTTTGAACTGGAAGTAACAAAATAGAAGATTTTAAGTACAAATCATACACGGAAATCTATGAATAGTTCTCATCTGAATGGTTCTATAAGTGAAAAAGATAGGAAAGCAATGTCTACATGTATACAGTGTTGATATAACAGTATCTACATCAATTGTGCACTGTTAAAACACTTGCTCCTTCTACAGCACCTACTCTGTAGACCATCCAGACACACTTAGGCATTCCAGGTTCTCCTCCCTCCATAAACATATCACTACCAATGTGGATCTCACGACCTATGTATGTGTCTAGCACATGTACTTACGTAGTGGCTGTTTCGTGAAGACGGCCTGGACCCAGGTTTTGCGGAGCTCGGCACAGTCCTCTCTATTGTGGAGGGGGAATACCTGGGAAATCACCTTGGCCGATTCCAGACACGGAACTGAAACAATACCAAAACTTTGTAAGTTGAAATTGAGCACACAATACGGGAAGTTTTCATAACTGAAAGTGTTTCATGTGCTTGGGATTAAGATTAATTTTTACAATATCTCGCTCATATTATGCCTTTTCAGTTTATTTTTGCAATAAACATGGACTGGTCCTAATGACATATGGGCCTACAATGTCTTACTGATGTGCCTACAGACTGACAATCATGCAATGTGCTATAGACTGATGAGTCTACAATGACCTACTGACTGACAGTCCTACAATGACCTGACTGATGCGCCTACAATGTCCTACTGATTGATGGGCCTACAATGTCCTACTGACTGACAGTCCTACAATGACCTACTGACTGATGGGCCCACAATGTCCTACTGACTGATGGGCCTACAATGTCCTACTGACTGATGGGCCTACAATGTCTTACTGACTGATGGGCTGATGGGCCTACTGACTGATGGTCCTACTGATGGTCCTACTGACTGATGAGCCTACTGACTGATGGGCCTACTAACTGATGGGCCTACTGACTGATCCTACTGATTGATGAGCCTACTGACTGATGGGCGTACAATGTCCTACTGACTGCCTACTGACTGATGGTCCTACTGATGGGCCTACTGACTGATGAGCCTACTGACTGATGGGCCTACTGACTGATGGTCCTACTGACTGATGGGCCTACTGACTGATGGTCTTACTGATAAGCCTTCTGACTGATGAGCCTACTGACTGATGGGCCTACTGACTGATGGGCCTACTGACTGATGGTTCTACTGATGGGCCTACTGACTGATGGGCTACTGGCTGATGGTCCTACTGATGGTCCTACTGACTGATGGGCCTACTGACTGATGGGCCTACTGACTGATGGGCTGGCCCTCCAGGAAGCGGATCTTGCCCAGCTGCTCGCCGTCCACGGCGCGGAGCTCACACAGCAGGTGGTACAGGATGCTCTGTCTCTCCTGCGACGTCAGGAACAGCTTCTCCTCCTCCACACCCGCGAAGCAGTCCTGGTCCTCGAACGTGAACCCCTTCATCCCGCCGCCGTAGTCAGACTTCAGCGGCTTCTTGATGTCCAGGTCTTCAGCGCCCTTCAGCAAGCTGGAGAAGAAAGAATATGTATGTATGTTATTTAAATGTTGATATCAATTTTCGTGGGTAACTGACAGTAAAATTAACAGCTTTTGGGAGCAGGGGTGCGTTTCACGAAAGGGGTGTATATTTACGCCGGATGCAGATGACTCAGGTTTGCTTGTATTACGTCATTTACGTTGATTGTATTACGTCACTTACGTCTGGTGTAAATATACACCCTTGGACTAACATATGCCCGACGTACAGGGGCAAGTTAAATTGCACTGCGGGCAACCTACTTTTTAACATTATGCAACTTTGATGCCTTTGCTACTTTCCCCGACTTGCTCTGCGGGCAAGTACTAGTAACTCAAAATGTTAGTCTAGAGCCCTGGGAAGTCTTTAAATGTAATAATTAATTAGTGGGTGTAGTATTATCTATTTAACCATCTCCTTGCTAAGATAACTGAAGATGCCATATTCTTAATTTAGCATATAATAGAGATTAAGATATGCATCTGAAGTAGATAAGTAAATATCTCTGCACCTATAGTCTGTATGAACCCTCACACTGCTGGATTATGGAAAGGTCTTTAGGGCATCTCTGGTTGCCTTCAGCATAAGGAGGGTTAAACTACTATGAGCATGTGTCAGACCATACAGACATAGCAACCATACTAGTATCTCCTAACACCCATTTCAAATTCTTAAGTGATACTGGAAATCTAAGACTGTATACAATCATGATCAGCACACTATGTAGTGATCAATACTGTTATCAATCAGACGGGATATTCACACTGCTCATAGACAGGGTTTTCAATGGCTCCCATAGTCGAGAGCTTCCTTAACCATTTTGCACTTGCAACGTAATGTAAATCAATGTTTGGAATAGCTCCAGTTACATCCAGCAATAGAAAGTGTTAATTCCTCAAAATACGTTCAATACACGGAACAGACAGTGTGACCCATTTCATGTCATGCCGTCCAGCCCTGTGTTTCATGAAAGGGTTGTGTCTGTAGGGCTGGCGTAAGGAAAGATTTACATAATGTCCTGCCATAGTATTAGTAAAAGTATGGTGTTCACCGCGACTTAGACCCAGACTGCAGTACGCTATTTCCTGAAATGCAGTCCATAAGACTCCAGTCTTCTCTACATTCCCAGAAACGTGAAGACCCCCGACACTCAGGTGCGGGTCGTAAGTACAGTGGTAAAACGTTTTGACTTCAGAGCCCAAGTTCTCGAGTTCAAATCCTACCCGGTGCCCTGGCATCAATGTTTGCACAAGTTAAATTTCTGATGCATTATTGATAAGATACACTGTGTGTATAGTAGCAATGCAGATACCATCCTTGGTCAGTCAGTACCAGCTGGTGCTCGCAGGTTACTGCAACATTCAGTGCTACAGATAATGTGGGTTTTCCCCTGCCATAGTCTCGATATAAGTGAAAGAATCTTGAAAGCGACTCTAAACCCCAATTTAAAAAATAAATAAAAATAAAACCTCCCCGACACTCACTTCTCGTACGTGGCGGTCATGTAGAAGCCGTAGATGCCGGAGTTGCTGTGGTGTCTGACGTGAACGATGATCTGCGGCGTCCTCGTCTTCAGCCGCGCCAGCAGCCACATCAATGTGGCGTCGTCTGCACGCGCGGGGAACGTGAGCAGCACGTCGCAGTTGTGGGTGGGGATGGACCGCGCCCACACCTTACTGGACACCACCAAGCGCTTCGTGCTGTCCAACCGCTTGCCCAGCATCCTGTAGGCTAAAGTGCAGAAACAAAATCGTTATCGTAGAATAATTACCAAAATGTACCATCTGTTTATATAGTTGACAATGTATGTATTACTTCCAACCATATTTATCTACCATATCTATGTTTATAATGTATATAATTGTATCTACCATGTCTACTGTCATAATCATAATATCATAATAACATTAGTTACCTATAACATTTAGTAATCACATATGCTTGAGTATAAAAACAACATCACAATTGTATTCACATTATTTAAGGTGGTGACTACATACACTGATCAACAATTGACCATCAATAAACGCCCAGCAACAATTGACCATCAATGAACGCCCAGCAACAAGTGACTATTAACGAATGCCCACCAACAAGTGACCATCAATGAACGCCCAGCAACAAGTGACCATCAATGAACGCCCAGCAACAAGTGACCATTAATGAATGCCCAGCAACAAGTGACCATCAGTGAACACCCAGCAACAATTGACCATCAATGAACGCCCAGCAACAAGTGACCATCAATGAACGCCCAGCAACAAGTGACCATCAATGACACAACAAGTGACCATCAATGAATGCCCATCACCAAGTGACCATCAGTGAATGCTCAGCAACAAGTGACCATCAGTGAACACCCAGCAACAAGTGACCATCAGTGAACGCCCATCACCAAGCGACCATCAACACCTGCACACACAGTATGACCTCCTATGACATGTACAACCTGACCAGAAGTGACCACAGTTATTAATAGCCGATCAGGAAGGCGTATAGTCATGGTTACGGCCATCAGAACACACATAGTACATACATCTGAGCAACAAGGTGCCAACAAGTCATGTCAGGTTCCACTTCCAATTATTGATTAAACTCTAATGCCAATTGGCAGGAAGTAACATAAAATGAGGAGGAACTTGACTTGCAGACTGTTTTGCCTGCAGACAATGGTACCGAAATACTCTGGAGAGAGAACAGACTGCTCCTCAACCTGCTTAGCCTTCAGCGTGTTTGATGGATGATGGCACAAATATTACTAGTATTGCATAGCTCAATGAGAAATCCAGCAGGGAGAGGGTTAATTAATTAATTAATTAATTAATTTAATTAAGTTCCGCTGGTCAAGGATCTACTGAAGTATAATAAAAATTAGATAGATGAAGGTATTTTCAATACTTGGCAAAAGTGTTAAACTACAATTAGTGTCATATTAGCATTTTGTGAATAGATACATTATGGACATTCTTCACATAACTTTCTCCTTGGAGAGGATTAGACACAGACACTGCTCTTTAGGGCATCTTCAGTTGCCTCCAGCAGGGAGAGGGTTAATTAAAGCATGTTAAAGCTACGTAATTCTCAGTATACAAAGAAGCCACAGAGATAATATAACGGATCTAAATCCATCTCGTACTTGATAGTGTGACTGTGAGAGTATAATATGGAAATTTGCAATATTGCAACAGCACCCTACTGACCCTTGGAACTGAACTAGAGTTACATGGATGTAAATCCTGACACTACACACTTAGCCAAAGTGGTAGCCCTGCCGGTAGAGAGACCTATGGGAGCACTTTACATCAAACGTGGGCTACAGTATTGCTTGTCAGTGATCACTGGAAGTGGCTAATACAATCCCACTGGCTTCATTATATCATCAGCGCAATGTCACCAGCATCAGGAGGGATTGCAACATCAACACCACATCGAGAAATGCAGAGGAATAACAATTATGTCGACAGCTCTTCAGACCATCAGATCATTATTAAATGTATTTGATTCAAAAAGAAATAAGGGAAACTATGATTAATCGATAATCAAAATTAAAATGTTGGAATAGTTTAAATGACATGAACATACAGGGTTCCACTTAGGTTTCAATTTTTTAGTCCCGGGGACGCATGTTGATATACTTATCAACAATTTGTATTAATAAAGTGCGTCCAAACTTGCAATTTTTGCGTATGGGACGCAGGATTGCAAGTTCGGAGAAACGATAACATATTATCATGATTATCATTATTAATGTTCATTGCTACATGTCATGTATATCCACCTACACACATCAGTACAGTGTAATGTATACATCAGATAGACTAAGTGTGCAAGTTTATCCAATCATGCTAAAACTGCTAAATGAAAATAGTCTTAATTGATTTATTTAATGTAATGCTTTTAAACATGTCAATGTAGGAATATTTTACACTTACTTTAATAATTCACCATTTACCAATAACAAAGGCATACTAAAAGCTTTCTAATTTGATATGACTATTTTCAACATATATAATCGTCAATTCAAAGCAACTTGTTCTGGCACTGGAGAAATCCTTTAATAAAATCAGGTTATTTATCAAATCAGCTCTCTTTTCACTGGTCTGCTGTCGGCAAGGTATTCCTGCATGATGTAAATTCATTTAAAGATAACATCAGGAAATATCTCTGAGGTTTCAATTACCGGATTTAAAAATAAACATTGAAGATGCCTGCTTACGTAGCATGCTTAGAGCAGATAAACAACAACTCAGTTTCATTGAAGATTGGTGCATCCACATAGAACTGATTATAACTTACTGTATATAAGTACCCAATTTAAACATGAACATGAAAAAACATGCATTACCAATAGGCTGACAGTATGCATCTCACTATACATACAATCATAGCAGGGTTTCAACGAACGCGCAATCCTGCGTCCCATACGCAAAAATTGCAAGTTTGGACGCACTTTATTAATAAAAATTGTTCATAAGTATACTATCAACATGCGTCACCGGGACTTTCAAAAGTTGAAACCTAAGTGGAACCCTGCATAGCAACATATATACATCATACACAAAACATCTTCCCCATTGATTAATGCTAAAATTGGCACTGTCTGATCCATTGGTAGTTTTATCTTTTGGTATTTCTAGAACAGTGACACTGTCTTATCCATTAGCCATTTTCCTAGTGAGTGAGTGAATATGGAGTTTAACGTCGCTGCGGGAATCTTTCACCCATTTGCGACGACCATTTTCCTAGTGACACTGTCTTATCCATTAGCCATGTTCCTATAGTGACACTGTCTTACCCATTAGCCGTGTTCCTATTGACACTGTCTTATCCATTAGCCGTGTTCCTATTGACACTGTCTTATCCATTAGCCATGTTCCTAGTGACACTGTCTTATCCATTAGCCGTGTTCCTATTGACACTGTCTTGTCCATTAGCCATGTTCCTAGTGACACTGTCTTATCCATTAGTCGCGTTCCTATTGACGCTGACTTATCCATTGGCCGTGTTTCTATTGACGCCGTCTTGTCATAGCTATTTCAAACTGAGACACTTTCCAATCTATTGATAGTTTTATTATTTACATTGGTATTCCTAACAGTGACAATGTCATATCCAAATAATTTTACCAGTGACTGTCATAAAACTAAAAAGTGACACTGTCTTGTGTGTACATTGTTAGTTCTACAGTGTCAATCTCTTACTGACAGTTCTATGAGTAACATGTCTTTCTTGTTTACCACATTGGATGTTGTATTGATCACTCAGTGGCACTGTCTTAATTTGAACAGTTTTAAAAATGACAATGTCTTAACTATTGATAGCCACATACACAATAAATAAAACACAGTACCAACAATAATTTTATAATCGTACATTAAATACAAAAAATAACCATATTGAGTTTATAGTTTAAAATTTACCTGCAATTTGTACCAGCATCTGTTCTGTATACAAAGTAAGCAAGTTGGCTAACCGCTTCCTTGGGAGGTAAGACATATTTTGGCAGCATTCCTATCAATCAAAGTCAGGTCTGCGACCACTAGCACCGACCATCAGTAGCTTCTCAGCCCTAGCATCTACACACTGGAACATCCTGAAGAACTGTAAGACTGTCTCACACAGAATATACAGTAGTGATAGATTCCTATACTACTTCTAGCACTGCGTCCATGTCGTAGTGAAGATTAGATAGTCTGCCCAAGTGTTTGTGATAATGAATCAAGAATATTCTTGGAGTAATGCCACACTTTCTTGTGTTTACTGTTATTTTTTTTCTATTTGTGTTTACTGGTTATAACGTGTTCAACTTGTCTACTGATAATCATGTTTGTCTAATAAGTGTTATGTTCCTGTATATCATCTAATTATTTCAATATTAGAATATATTAATGATACAAATTGTTAGAACTTTTCATCACTGCACTCAGCTGCAATATTCATCAAATGTGTGTACCTTGTCCTTGGATGTGGTGTTATACCTAGAATGTAATAAATACAAATCACAAATGTTTTTGAACAATTCTTCATTTTACCATATTTAGACATGTGACCTACACCAGCTCTACAAAGTGATACAACTAAAGTTTAACAATTGTATATATATATATACAGTAATTCTAACTTCTGTCATCCACATCCCAGTTGTGAGGGAATGTGCCACCTTTTGAAAATAATGATATCTCAATCTCTATGTCTCAATTACAATAATAATTAATCTGTGAGTTGAAATATCCTATTAAGTATTTAAAGTCAACAAATATAAAATTTCCTCCTCAAAATATCAAAATGGAATATATAAAAATGTATACAAATGTAGCTAGTAATAATATAGTAATAAACAATTGGTACATGCTTGTGATTCAGACCCCAGGCTGCAGCTGTTGGTAGAATATGCAATGTACGGCTATTATGACAGTGACAGCTGTACATTGCCACATCAGCTGATCTATGGAATGTATCAACACTGATCAATAGCGTGTCTCGAACTGCTGACTAGGTGCCACAGACTGCTGACTGGATGTCATGTAGTTTATCAGAGTGTCAGTGTCAGCAGTCTTGAAGTATTATGACACAATATCACAGTATTATGACCCTGGGTCAGATATATATACCGTATATATATACAATTGCGATTATCACAACTTTTTCTTCAACTCACACAGCAACAAATTAATATTTGTTCATATTGCATTTAACCGTGTTACTATTTAGAAATATCTTCCTTGTTCATGAAATGTTTTCCTTGCAATACTGTGCTCCCTCGATATAACGCTGAAGTTGGGGTCCATGACATGCCACCCGCGTTATAATACCTGCGTTATATCAACGAATATAATTGGTGAGAATTCTTTTCTTTTTTTTTCTTTTTTTTAATTGCGTTGTATCCGAATCCGCGGTGCATTGAAGGGCTTTATATCGAGGGAGCACTGTAGTCTGTATATATTTATTTAAGTTGTTTCACTGAGAGGATGTTTACCATTTATGTATATAAAGTTTTTCTTATTGTTAAGTTTCTGATTGGGTTTATTATTGAATATTACTAGTAATTGTGCATTATTATATTTTCAATAATTATAATGATATACATGATCAGATGATTAAATGGTGAGAATGTAACACATGGTAGAATACTTGTGCAAATATGACAGCCTGTGATCATGGTGATATACCTGCACATGTTTATTTACCGACAAAGCGCAGACTGACCATGCTAACCGTGATCTCAATGTGTTATTGTTGGACCAGCACAAGATAGCACATGTATGACCAGTGGGAAAGGGGTGAACCTGGCTAAATGTTAAAAAGCAAAGGTGATCTTTGCACCTGTTCTCCGAGATAGAAAAATAGTTCTTCTTTTCCAATAGTTCCAACTGCACCTGTTCTGAATAGTCTTCAAAGACAGGCAGGGTTAGAAGTTCCCACTCGCCCGGCGGCACAATCCATTTCTCATAATGTTAACGGTATCCTATGGGCGAGTAGAAATTTCATGTTTTTTTTATTTATATCATTAGTCGGGCGAGTATGTTTTATAATTAAGTTCCAATACCTGAAGACGGGTGATAAATAACAGGTGATATATTTTATAGAACATTTTAAACAGGTTGCAGACACATACATCGAGCTAGTGCAACCAGCAGCTGTCTATTTTGGCATGTTTGGTGTATCAATTCATTTGAACTTGAACTATTATCAACATGATCACTGATTATACTCTTCATTTCCATCCCACAAGTATACACCACAGAGACTGCCCTTGGAGGTAATTTTCAAATGTATTAACAAATTGCTGTTGTGAGTTGTGTGCACGGACTCCCTTTCAATTACAATTGGGTCATTCCACGCCAAATCATCTAAAATCTTGAACATTTTACACCAACCCCCCTCAGATTTTGCTGAAAAAAATACTAAAAATACTTTAGGGTATTTG
>JAVCKZ010138771.1:0-21263 GCA_034780755.1 Lepetodrilus elevatus
GTGTGTGTGTGTGTGTGTGTGTGTGTGTGTGTGTGTGTGTGTGTGTGTGTGTGTGTGTGTGTGTGTGTGTGTAATGTGTATCAAACTGATTTGCTCAATTGTACCTCTAATGATAACATCTGTCAGTTATGCTATCTGTACTCCATTCCTCGTAGCACTCTCGAGACAATGGCAGTGGTATCTGCAGACAAGATCATCACTGAAGAGTCTTGGCCAACTTTCTCATGACCTTTGACCTAGGTACAGCAACGTGTCACGACCTTCAACTGTACACGGCTTTATGACACCTAACCAGACACATATTATGATACATATTATGATGTATATTATGACATATGTTATGAAATATGGCATGCCACATAACATGACACATTAGGACGTATATTCGGCCTACATCCCCAGGGATTCATTCCTCTGTTGATTTCCAATTGGTGTTATAGATCCACGTCGGCTGATGATGTACGTTGATATATGACCAGGACGTTATGATGGCTCTAGCAGGCAGTGTTTATAGATTTATATCGCACACAGCATGTCACCTGTCTCGTCTACTAATATAGGAGTCTTTGATTGATGAATACCCAGCATCTCCTCACGGTGCTGTTCAGGATCCAATGACAAACAGCATCCCTGAGGACCAGGCTATACAACTCGATCAATACCACGACGATGGTGCCATCATGGCGCGAGTTGTCTCGGGCTACAGCCAAATCACAGGGTTAGTGACATTAAGTGACATCGACAGAGGTTCTAGCATTAAAGGGTTTTAGTTAAATGTCTAGGAAACATGTCGGGGAAAATACATATGCGTTAGGACAAGCGGGAGAGTCGGGACATGATGCTGGTCGTATGTCATCAGCTGGTCATCTAGTACATTGGTGACGGTCGTCATAGAGATAATGATTCGTTGTTGTCCTGCAGTTACAATATAACCTTTCATTGTGAGATCAACTTCCTACCTATGACAGCACTGTGTTCTCAATGTCTTCTTTCAGTGTGTACCGGGAAGAAAAAGAAGAACAGCACATATACCATGATGCCTGCACTCAGCAAGACGCATATCCGTTGTATTAAACGTGTGTAAATATTGGTAATAAATCGATCCACCAATATAAAAACCCATAAAAAAAACACATACATTATAGGATAATGATATTATAATTACACAATCTTTAGTAATTGTCCTCTATTTATATAAACATAACAGTATTGAAAGAGAGAGAGAGGGGGCAGAAATACATATAGCCACGGAGAAAAGAGAGAGGGGGAGAGGGAGAGAGGAAAAGATAGAGACAGAGAGAGAGAGAGAGAGAGAGAGAGAGAGAGAGAGAGAGAGAGAGAGAGGGAGGGAGAAAAAAGAGTGATAAGAAAGAGAAAGAAAGACAGGTGGAGATGGAAAGAAAGAAAGAAACCGGCTTTACAACGACGGACATTATCATGATTTGCGTAATCAGTAAATAGATTATCCTCCTTGCGGTGAAATAAAATTAAGTCGCAATCATTCCCTCAAGTGTTGTTATCTAACATTTACAAATCTCGAGGCTGGTCCGTACTCTTGTAAAAACATTACGTAACCTGCCTCAGGCCTACACTGCCCGCCGATCAATGATGCAAATTATACACGTCCATGGAGCTGAATCTACAAGTTGAGTGTTCAGCAAACACTGCCACCTAGTACCAGGGTGTGTTTTATCGACTGCAATCGCTGCCAGTTATTGTATGAATGGAAAGTTTGTGTAATGAGATCGCCTGCTTCATGAGACTGATTACGGCCAGTAATTGAGCTCGCGTCTACTGCCACAATTGTTCAATGATTAGCACTAATATTGGAGCGTTTCACGTGTTAATGCTTCATTTATTCGGAAATGTCACCTTTGTGGTATAGAGTTTGGAATTGATTCTTGTAGAGAGTTGTGTTGGAAGTATACATCAATGACAACATTGTGCAATTAGAGCTTTTGGGCGCAGACATATATTCAACACATTTAATACAAAGTCAGTTGTTTTGGGGACGTATTAATTTAGCTTTTAGTGTAAACAACGAAGAATTTCCTAACTTTTACAGATTCTTCAAGAACTCACAGACTCGCTGGAAGAAGAATGACACCAGATTATGAAATGTCTCAAACCGTCCAGACATTTTTAGAAAGCGTCCATACAAAATATCTTCTGGCCCGTATTTATATCTTGTCACCAACCTATACTATGTACATACAGTTAAGATGCAGCTATAGGATTGTTAGAATAATGAGACGTGATTAGAATTAACTAGAATAATAACATGCAACTAATAGCCTATAAGAACAATATGGCAACACTAACGCATAACACGGGGGTATACTGTAATTAGTATTAGATTAAGAAATAAGTTGACACTAACATCATAATGCAATAATCAAACGTGTGTATTACATAGAACAGCAATTGTAACCAGTAGTGCATAGAACGCAAAATGTGATTAGTGCCATAAGAAAACAAATGCATCAATGTAACGATAGTTACGACACTATCACAAACAACCTCCATGACACTAACATAGAACAATAAAGTATAGCATGTATTCGAAAGAACAGTGGCACTAACTTAGTGTTGTAGTAGGTGCGACTATAGCAGTACAACATTAAACAATAACAATAGAAAAAAGCGAAACAAACACAGAATGATGTGTGACGATAGCTACGGTACTGCAAATACAATTACTATACAGGGAACAAAAATATACATATACATGTAATACATTTTACACATGATGCGGGTATTTTCATCAATCTCACATTATCACCACTGCTGTAACCTATACGCTATGTTGTTATTTAGCAACACTTTACATAAACAGATAAGACTACTATAGCAACACTTTACATAAACAGATAAGACTACTATAGCAACTGTGTAGGTGGATTGGAAAGTCAATTTGTAGATTGTACCAAACCTGCTTACAAATGACATGCACATTGCGCAATTTCCTCCCAAAAGCTACCACGTCTTCGTCTTGTGCGTGTCTTGATAGGTTTATACGCTAATGTGTTTTCAAGCAGCTATTGCTTTATCCTTTCTAGACTCCAGCAACAGTCCGCCAGTGCATCAGCCAGGCTAATTAAATAGACATTTTGACATTCAAGCGGAATTAGATGTGCTGTTTCTTTGTGTGTGTGTTCTCGCGGAAACATGTTCTTTAACGTGCACAAAATAGCAAATACACCGCGATGTTAGTACACGCATAGTGAATACATATTCTCGTGGTACAGTAAAACCAGACAATATATCTGCAGTCAAACCAGACTCTCTCACTACAGTCAAACCAGTCAAACCAGACTCTCTCACCATTGTACAGTCAAACCAGACTCTCTCACTACATTGTACAGTCAAACCAGACTATCTCACTACATTGTACATGCAGTCAAACCAGACTCTCTCACCATTGTACAGTCAAACCAAACTCTCTCACTACATTGTATACAGTCAAACCAGACTCTTTCACCATTGTACAGTCAAACCACACTCTCTCACCATGCATTGTACAGTCAAACCAGACTCTGTCACTACATTTGTACAGTCAAACCAGACCGTCAATATTGAAACACGAGTTATTAGTGGCAGCGGTTCCATTCTCCCCCTGGCTCTCTGCCAACCAAATGCGATCACAATGGTCTGGAGTAGTCTGGCATGATTTAGTCATAGTGACCCTCACTGAATCTGTAAACCAACGCTGATGAGCTTTGGAAAAATGTCAGTAATGCTCTGATAATAATGTTTCTGTTACGTACACATTGGACGCACTTGTAGCAGCTGGGTTAACCATTTAATACACATACATATTGACCAGACCATGAGAAGATGGTTCCCTTGTTAATTAGCAAGCATTGTTAATTTGTATTGAATGGACATCAGACCAACTCAATTAGAACTGAAGACTTAGCGAGGCAGTTCTGGTAAATATCACCAGTAACGATTATCGCGTGGTTATTTATTGATTTACCGTTGAAGCATGTTATTGATCATAACTCTAAGCTATGTCACACACAGTGTTTAGTATGTACTACCTGAACTTGACGCATGTAATTAAAAGGTGATATTGTCTATATTAAGAGTGATATATGTGCATGTTCGTTTAATCAATAAACACAGGGTGTCGTGCACTGCGAGACTACAGATGGAAGAGATGTCATCGGTTCGTGGAAACCTGCAACACTCTTGAGAACTATACACAGATGGCCAGAAAATAGTGTTTGTAGTCTGTCGGAGAGGTGTTAAACGACGAATGCTTTCCAAATCATTTCTTGTTCGTCTGACCTGATGGAGAACGCAGGGGAAATAAATATGATTTATTAAATAGCAAGCACTGTAAAGGGATTACCGAGTGGGGCAGCACTTGTATTTATCCTGGGAAACTCTTCGCTTAGAGGACGGATGTTAAGTACAAAGCCATAAACCCGTTGGAAGATTTGCAAACGATAAACGTTGGATTTATTTTCAAATTGATGAAGACTGTTTCAGTAATAACACACTGGCAATGAGAATTTTATTTCCATTCTAATATATGTAGCGATTAAATAGCTCGCCGACCACATTAGGAACTTGATGGTCTGTTTCTGCTTGCTAGCGTGCATGGAACGAGGAGCACTCGCGAATAAAATGTATAATTTAAATAAAGTGCTTGCTTTTCACAGCGCAGGAGGGTGGTGAAGTTGGTGAATGTGTTAGATGGAGACATATCAGAGGGGTTGTCCTTCACAGTCAGATGAGAGTTGGACATGGCAAATAAATGCGACGTGTTGAGATTCACTTTTTCCTAGCCGATGGAATGTTTATAGAAACGAAAGTATAACTCCCATTTGATAGTCTGGTCATCCTCCAACCAGAAGATTTATTTCGGTTCACTTCATGTGGTACCCCTGGCACACATCTATAGTAAAACCTGCGCAATTTGTCTATATGGTTTGCAGGTATATTGCAAATAGTGTATACATGTATTATTGGGTTTGTGTGGTACGTAGACATAGATAGGCCTAATTATATGATATGCAACAAACACAATAAGGTTATTGGACTCGTTGGTTTCGTGCGAATTTCGCAATATGTAGGCTTTATTTTATATCTAGTCCAGCATATAATCGACATAAAAGCGTTGTGTAATCACATTAGCATCATTTCGAGATATCTGAACATATAAATCACCGTCGCTTTACATCCCTCTACAAAGTCATTCTTTCCCTTTGTCTACGTACACAATCAAACACCTTACCTTCTAAGCTATAAGAATTACAAAATTCTAGTGTCTTTGATACACGCATTCAAAAGTTCTATCTTCTATAATATGTACACTCAAAGGTGTTTGATTCTGTGATATAGCCATTGAACTGGTTTATTGTCTTGCATGTGTCCATTCAAACGATCTACTATCAAAGATATAACGTTTGGACATGTGACATGCATTCAGTCACTAGTCATGCCATACAACAACTAGTCTACTGGTGTTACACATGTGCTTATAATTACTAGTAATACTTAATTCCGGAAGCATGGGCATATTCATCATCTGCAGGCCTTCCTATCTAAAGGGTGTAATAACGCAAAATCGGCTGGAATAAAATACGTACCGGCTGGGAAACAAGGGGTATCGGCATGAATTACATACCGACCCGATGACACGAGTCTGGTATTAAAATACTTCATATCAATAGCACGTGCGTGTCGACATGCATATACAATTTAGATATGTTGTCCACGGGTCTTCAAGCGTTACTGGTAATCTAATCGTGAACTGCACACATTTAAACATTTTAATGTACGGGTTTTATAGTTTACAGTCGGGCGTAATTACTATTTCAAATGTTGACCTACACCATCCTCGAACACAGGTCACTATGACTACACCTAACCGCCGTCAATATATTTGACGGAGGATTAGTGTAGTCATAATGGCCTGTGTTCCGAGGATGAACCCACACATGAATACATGATTCACATTGATTTCCCGGAGGCAGGCAATTGAAGTAAAACATGTTTCTCTGTATAATTCACGACCTGAAGCGTCCTATTGGCCGCCTTACATTTTATTGTTATTACGGCCATTCGTCTTGTTTGTGTCACATCAAAAGCCAGCATCCGCCGTATCATACAGGATTATTCCATCCGATCTAGCGCGAAAAACATCAGATACCAGCCTTTGATGTGTGGCGCAAAGAGCGCTGTATTCATGGGCAGGTTCATACGTACAAAGAATGCATGCAGAATGCACCAGATTAGTGTCTAACACTATATATTCCGGGAGAAGGCTGCTAAGAGGATCAGATATATATTATATATATTTATTTATATATTTATAATATATATATACGCCCGTTTAATCAAGTACTAATCAACTTGGTGCAAGCTATAAACAGAAACACTTGTATTTGAGTGAAGTGTGGCTGGCTATACGCTGTAGTGTGGTGTTGCCATGGGATATTATACCAGTTAATGTACATCATACAAGTCGGGCGGAGCGGAAGCAATTATTATTCACGATCATTGAGTTAGCGATAGCTGTGTCCGACATGCTTCAGAGATTTAAACAGCAGCGTTTCTCTACTGGGGCTTGCATCAAAACTCACCGTCATTTCGAAGGTTTCACATGCAGTTTCAATGTTTTGTAAGCTTTTCTTTATGTTGGAAATGCCACCCCACCCTCCTCCAAACCGTCTGTGTGCATATGCAATGTACTGTATCTACCATTTATCTGGGTTTTATTTGTGTATGTATGTATACCAACTTTAATCAAGATTGTTAATATGGTGTATGTCTTCAGGTAAGCGTTTCCGCCTATTGTACATGAATATGCATACCTCTCATGCTGCATAGCTAGCCTGGTTGAAATAAAGTCCTGTTCTGTTATATCTTATAGATTAATATCGTTGCCGAAAATAGCATTGCAGTACTGAGCTATGTATTGTAATCCTTAGTATCAGTAATCAGTAGTCAGTATATATTAATGTCAGAAGAAGTATTTACTATTTATAGCTCAGCAGTATACATAGCAGAGGAAATCTTTCTACCTCAGAATTTCATCCCAGAGGAAGAATGCTTAACTACCACAAGTTATACTAGTTGAATGAATAATAACAGTATGGTCGGTTGAATTATTATCTACCAAGATGTGTCAGTTGAATGGTTATAGATAATTCGAAGTAGTGGTTGTTCTGAATGTTCTATTTATATTCTAACTCTCCACGAGTACCAGACAACCTCGAAAACAAGAATGTTCGAAACCTCTTTGTGTCTCCGGCCTCGATAAATTCGCACCTCGAAATGTTACAGGCATACGGTATTTATAAACGAATCGAATGAAATCTTTAGGTGCTTGTCTTCAATATCCTATATATAGCATACTGGTAATTGTAGTAGTCGGTACCTGCATCCACGTGCACAAGCTACATTCCAGAAAGCAGTGCAATCGGAAGGATCCTTAACATTAATGCGACATTTGTTTATCAGTACAAACGTTGGCACTGATGGTGGTTTAATGTCCCTGTAAGCCTGAGCGGAGATAAAAACACTCAATATAGTCACGTGCTTGGACTCACGTTGGAGAATAGTTTATACTAAATTGGGGCCGGTTATAATTGGTTACGTGCAACTACTATATATTCTCTACCAGCTATTGATACATATGCGGATATTATATATTAATCAGAACATTCACCCTGTAATTATGATGAAAACTATGCAAGTAGCATTGAGACTGTAAGCTGCCCTGTGACAGCTGTAGAACATTCAGATGTTAGGTTTCAGGTATACATGTACTAGTATGTTCAATCTCATTAAAATCAGTTCCGAAATTGACGCCTTTCAGAAATGTTGGACGGTCGCCAGTTTCAGCTGTGATAGTGGCAGTTTAATTATCAATGAGTTATGAGGAAAATACTATGATATAGAGAGTTAGTGCTCCATTGCAATTGGACAACTAAAGCAAAATGAACAGCTTGAGTGATACGTATGCAGCAACTAAGCCATTTTGACTGAATGGCTCAGACAGTAACATGCCAATCTCGACTTGGATGTATATATGGCACTCGTGGTTGCATGCATCTGATGTCTATATCTATGTTGATTACTGTGGTCGCGCAGGGTTTATACTATAAAGAATACATTTATAGCTGTACCGGGAGTCCGCAGTGTATACTCGTTATTGTCCTTCACAATCCTATTACTTTCTGTCCTATCAGGTGAAGAGTTCGTCCACATGCTTACTTGCCCATGGACATGGTTCCTAGATGTCTCTAGCTGTACGTTATATTATAGAAATCCAGAATTGTTTCAGTGTCCCAATTTACCATATTGACTTTGGATTTAGCAGTATATCAGACGTTTTGTGAGTGAGGAAATAACAACACATAATTAATATTGTCACTATATTTATAGTTTGCAATGTCCATATACACCACCGTTTCCGCCTACTGTGGCATTTATTCGTGTTTACCCCCATCTTTATGGCTGCTGTTCTTCACGATCATAAGTACATGTATAGGATATACAGATTTATAGATATATTTATCTATATGTTTATAGATAAATGGGATGACATGACTTGTTCAGATGCTGGTTATTCCTGGAACGTCCAGAAAACTATTTGAGATGTGTATATTGGTAGTGTGATATAAATAGAATTAATTGTGTGAGGACAGTTACATCTGTGCTATTAAGTAACAACTGTTACAAGGGTCGTAAATAGTAAGCTAATCCTAATGTCAACATACTAGTAGCATACATTAATATGTATTTCAAATGGCATATTGTAGGCAGATATAGATCTGGTCAATGGTCGTACATACTGTGTATATTTATGTGAATACATGAAACACACAAACAAATTATTTTATTATTACTACTACTACTACTACTACTACTACTACTACTACTCCTAGTAGTACTACTACTACTACTACTACTACTACTACTACTACTCCTAGTAGTAGTAGTAGTAGTAGTAGTCTGTCACTCCTTGTACTCACCCAAATACTCCTAAAATATATATCCCTCTAGATCTAATAAATAATACCAATCAATATATAGAATTATTTTAAAATTATTTACTAGTTTACCAAGGAGTTTACAGATAGTTATCCATGAGAATAATAGTAAATGTGCAAAGTTCTAGACACTTTAATTCATGTTGCACCATGTCTTCATGCATCATCGATCAGTCAACACTATTGCCCACGTACTTAGTATGGATTAAATTAAAATCCCCTATGATAAACATTGATAAAGTCTTATTGAATTTATAAGAGAAAGTTTAATCACATTTAATCATAGTTAAAGAAAATGTTTCTAGGTAAACGTTTGTCATACTAAATCCCCAGTCCACACAGCCAACACTATCAATCATCCATCATTTGCATGCCAGTAATTATCTCGCACTCTCGGCAAAACGTGGGGATAATAATACTCGAATTTCACAGATTTATTCCCGGTTCTGTATAAACTGCTGCCACGCTATTCCCTCCTAATGCACAAGGCTACCATTGTCTAGAGTGTAAAAGCGCCATAAAACATGAATGTATTTCCCCGTCCCTGTGTGGGCCGTAGTGTGTTAAGCTTGCTCTGCCTCTCCGCATAATGTCTTCACAAGCACAGGCGAAGAAGGAAGAATGTCAGGCCATAAAAAGGAAACCTCCTTTTGCTTTAGGCAACTTTCTTGCTGCGAGATCCCTGATTTCATCCAAGTTTCCATTTCACTAAATTCTCATTTGGTTTGCATCTTTGACAGGGGAAAAAAATATTGGCCTCTTATAAAAAGAAAATGCTGAATGGTTCACAATCTTGTAGAGAAATTGGATTGGCAAAAAGAGTTTTGGCTGAATTGCACACATTGAACTCGACCCTGGTATCAGCTTTGTGTGAACTTGCCTGAGCTGCCAACATGGCGATGAAAACAGATTATGTTATGTGGCTGGGATTTAGTGTGAAACTACCAGGTTAATAGGATTATTTCATCACAAGCCAATAGAAATTAATATGGACTATGATTTAGTTATCATGACAATAGAAATTAATATGGACTATAATTTAGTTATCATGACAATAGAAATCTGAAATAAATGTAAATTTGTTTGATCTTGTGTTCTTACACGTTCCAAGGTAATTTCCAACCCCCACCCTCAAGAACGAGTGAATTATTGTTTCACCCATAATTATGTGAACAGAAAATGTTAAGACATTATTTAATGTGTACCATGTATATGTGGATAGAAGGAAATGTTTAACATGTTGTTGTTCTAATTGTACCGTAATGCCTGCCAAGTACTATTGCACTCACTGCAGGTAGATCAACCTGTACTATCCCAGTGAAAGCATCCTCCACAGAGCTTCTGGTAATCGCTAATTACTGGTGTCTTAATCAAGATGGTACTCGGTCTAATCAGCTTCTCCTAGTCATTAGCAGCCAGATACCCCGCATTCCTTACATCACATGTGTGTGCTGTGGTTCATTGATATTACAAATCCATTGCATGTTCTTCATAATCCGTGTGTACAATAATGTAATACTGCCACCAAATATCAATTATTGTAATATCCCAACAAGTAGATATAACATACTATTTCTGTCCGTTATATGCAAAATCTGTTATACGCATTAGACAGACCAGGGGCCCTATTCTTGTAACGTTCTTACGATCTTCTTAGCCTAAGAACATTCTTAACTTTATCTTAAGGATACCTATAACATGAGCTAGTCACTCTTAAGCTAAGCAAATCTTAAGAAGTTTCGAGAATAGGGCCCCAGGACTTCAGATTCAGTCCGTTATATGGGAGTGTCCAGTTTATGCAAGGCCAGTATATTCGAGGTCTACTGTATGGTGTTTCTACATGTATTTCTGTCATGTATGTAATTTTTATACTGTAGATTATGTGGAGTAAAACTGTAGTTCTCAGAATGTATACAAATGAGCAATGACTGTATTCATCACAAAACAACAAGCAAGCTGTGTAGATCTCAATAAAGTGTGTTTATTATACAAACAAGTTATAAGTCAGTCAAGGAACTCTGCGGGCAGAGAGGCCCTCAACAGGTGGCAAAATGATGAACTCTGACTATGTATGGATACAGATGACTAGCTCTCAACAGTCATACATACACTCTCACGCTGACAGAAACAGACTACAAGTAAAATCAATAGAATAATACACAAATAAAACGCATTTGCTTCCGATTGAATAATGTCCTACAATTCTACTCTATGATCTACGGCTTTATATTGGGCTATATAACTGGCTCTATATATTGCCAGGAAACAAAATACAGAGCTGCCGAAGAAATATCCTTCTGTGTAGGGTCTACCACATGGTGGCAGCCATTTTGAATTTGCTCATGAAGCATCCTGGAGCTGGTCCCAGTATTAGTAGATGTGTTCATGTTATGCACTAGTAAGTAAGTGGCATTTGTCAGTCAAAGTAATGTTTTCATTAAACCTTGCAATTGTTCAAGGAAGTGGCATGCAACATGTGCCTCAGTAACACCTTCCTCCTAGAGTCTGTGTGAGGGGGAGCCTTGAGGAGTGGGCGAGGGGGAGGAGGTGGAGGACAGGGGGGTTCACATGCTCTAGCAATGCCACACAGCTTCAACTTACAATAAAATACTGTTTGTTTTCTTGAACACAAATGTACACAACTCCGGGCTAAGACAGCGCATGTGTGATCAGGCCCACACTGGAGTTCAGACCTAACCCTAGGCTCTTTGTTTGAGGTCTAGGAGCTGGAAAAGCTGGCACTCATAGTAAGGAAGATAAATGCTTGTTGTACCACCTGCCTTGGGCTCAGCAGGCCTGAATGCTCCAGTACTCGAGCTGACTTCAGACCAGCCCAGGACTATCAGGGAAATTGCCTGTTCTACTGACCCTCGTCAGTCCAGGTATACAGTACAACACTCAAAATCATTCCATAAAACAACCTCACACGGATCCTAGAACTTTTTGTCCAGTTCACACAAAATTCTCCTCAAAACATGGCGATAACCCCAGTGCATTAATAATTCAGCCCTGTTAGACTGACGTAATGCCTCAACGGCACTAAGAAGCCGGTCGATTTAAACTGCCTCCACAGTTTATCGTTATATGAATGTTTAACAGTTTCATTGTTTCTGTTTGAAGACGTTTCACAGTCTGAAGAAGTCTTTTCAGTTTGTCCATGTAGATTATGGCAAAATAAAGTATTTATGCAGGAGTCAATTAGAACATGAAATACTCTTCATTCCTTCAATTATGATAGATGTGCTGATCCAGCTGCCAGGGAAACGCCATTTACCCTGGCAGCCATGTTGAGTGCACTAAATGGAAGGTTTTATCACATCATCTAATCCAGCAACACATGGACACCACAGCACTCAGATAAAGCGATCCAATTGGAACAATGGTAATTCAGACACAAGTTAATCCTTTCATCTCTGGAACCCCAACATGTGAACTGCAGCCAAAGAATGAAATAAATACGTAGCAATATCCTTTTCTGCTTTTGTATGAAGAATTGACCACATTTCACAAATTCACTCCTTGCCAATAATTGTCTTTCACAGGTCCAGAGGTAAGTCATCAATCTTGACAGTCAGCTTGATTGATTCTCTCTTCATCTTATTGTCCCAGTAGCCATCAAGGTCAGGGGTTTCCCAGATTGATTTCACTTGGAGGTGTACACAGATGCTGGGTACCCGAGGCAGTGGTACCGCTAGTCGCCATGGCAACAGCTTCCTGATCTCACTTTGAGGGGTACTGATGCTGGATACCTGGGGCAGTAGGGTGGGATACCATCAAAGGAGCTGCAATGAAAAATGACACAATTATAATTACAATCAAATGGATACAATTCGTAGCTGAAAATAGAAATGATTAATTAAACAAAGAACATAAAGAAGTAAACAATTGTTTAAAAAATATATATATTTAACCTGAATGTATGGATAAGAAAATGTTAAACTGTCAAGAGATCTTAACATGCTAAGCAGGCCTTTGTGATGAATGGATCAGGATAAGGAAGGAGATAATGTTAATTCTATTCATGGATTACCCACATTATCATAGATTAGCAAAGAATTATCTCCTAATAGTCCTATAGCCAATAATCGGATACAGTTTTGTCAGATTACTTGTAACTTGCATATAAATAATATATACCGGTATATTTGCAATCTGACAGTAAGAAAATACCACAATGTTGATTATCAATATAGTTTGCAAGCCTGTCCATGAATTACATTTAAATTTAAAATGTTGAATTATTTCACTGAAATGGCATAACATGATCATTATGATAATTAAAAGTAAACATTTGATAAATTATTACCCGATTCATAAAAATATGATAAATTATTAATTTATAATAATTATCATAATATTGTGAAACAAAGATCAAGTAGATATGTTTGTAACTGTAACAGACATCAAGTTCTCAGCTGACACTATCTAAATGAATAACAGAGTAACAATTACCATAATTTAGTTGTTTTCCATTAACATGATAGATCTAGCTGTTACAACTTGACTAATTTATCATGAATGATCTATTGTATGCAAATATTTAGTGGAACATGCAATATAAAAATATATGCAAGATAAATACTAGATAATGATGTAGCATAATAACTTTTGCACTGTATATACATAACACAATTATTATGGATTTGAACTGAATTCATAATTTTTATTTGGTGGCTATCACTGCACGTCTGTCTGTATCCATGGCAGGTCAGTGCCAGAAGCTAGCCTACATCCCCTCGTTCTCCCCTGATCAAATTAACACATGTCAGCCTCCAATCAATGGCCCTTGATTTACAGCCGTCCTAACTCCACAAACATGTCGTCCTCACAGCGTCCTCCTCACAGACTCTCCCACACACTCAGTGTCCTGCAGCAGGTCGTGTAACAACATATGACCTGCTAATAAGTAGTGGTGTGTATGCTAGCAGCAAACTGTGGCCTATTATACATATTACATACCAAACTGACACGCCATTTTGTTATCTGGTGGTATTTAGGTAATTTGCCCATTTCTCAAAAGTTTTAAAATGTTATTGTGATAACGATATTTTTTAGAATGTCATATTATGGTTCCACAATATTACAATTATTACTAATGTATTCAGTGTTCCAATAAAGGCTGTTTATTTTTATAAAAAAAATAATTACGAGCAGTACCGTAATTTAAAAATCTTGTTCACATTACTAACAAAGACAATCTACCGGGAAGATAAAACAAGACCATGATGTATTTATAAAGGTCCTCCACCTGCATCTATCACCCAGCATTTATGCACCCAATACCGCTACATGCCAACATCTTTATCTACAACATCTGAATATCCACCTCTAGTGCCCCACCGGGGAGAAGGCCTGACTACAGCTTATACATACATGCCTGGCATGTCTACTGCATCCCTCCTTGGAATGCAAAGATGACAGGCGATCAGATATGACGTTATGTCATGAAACAGCGCAAGGTTCACACCTGAGTATTAACAACAACATTCTAATACAACACAAAGCCTGACTCTTGAAAAATACAACCCTCACAAAAAGAAAACAGAATTCTTTCCATAACAAATGGTTTAGTTTGTACAAGCGTGGAACATGAAAGTTGAAAGGCGAGCCAGGTAGTGGTATAGACCAGATGCCAGCCAAATGGATGTACTTGGTAGGTGTTTATTTTAAATGTGATGCCAGGATAGCCTGGGGGCGCAAGGCTGATGATTACTTCCAGGGCTTGTACAGTGGACCCATTGCCTAGCCAGCCCATGCTTCAATGGGCCCACTCCTGGCCCGGATCCATGCTTCTGTTATCTACAGGTACAGATGTACACACAGACCTCACGTTTTCTTCTAATCTCTTTACAGGCATACCCAATGGAAATCTGCTATTTTTATTTATAAAAACAAAATTATTTGAATGTAGATATTTATTTATTCTTAGAAGAATTTCTAGAATGTCCCTGTTACAAGAAGAAACAGAAACATGTGCATTTTATTTATTTATTTATTTTCGCTAAAATTGTAATCGTTAATTCCTGAAAGCTCAACATTTCTCAGAAGTCAAGTCTGGGGAATATCCTCGTTATTAACAGGTTCTTAGTGGTAGGAAAACAACATCATAAGAATGTTCTCTGCACTTTCCTTGCACAGGTTGAAGTACAAGCGCCAAAGGAACAATGCCTGTTGTTCCCAGTCCTCTAGTCTGACAGGATATACCAGTGATAAGGGCCACTTCCCATGTATCAGCCCGCTCTCTGGGTGGAGACTGCACTGACACGATAATATCTGTCATTACACCATTACTGCTAACCCTCCACTTACTAGCCTGCTACAAGAGCCAGTTCAACTTGCTGTTAATTATTTATTCCACTCCAGCTCCAGCAAACTAATGGTAGTGCTAAGCAATGTATCAAGGCAGCCTTGACTCTCATCTCCTGTATCCGGAAACATGCTATTACACAACAACAAATATATATACCGCAAACTCCCGTTTCATTCTGGCCTGCTTGTGTGAGGATAATTCAATTTGTGCTCGGAATATGCCTGCTGTTAGACGTTATTACATTTGAACCCAACGACTCTAATGGAACGCACTATTCACAGGGGTCTCTCGGCTATTGCCTTAGTCATGCTAGTTGGTATTCATGGCAGCCACTAAACAAGTTAGGACTTTCTGAAATGAATACAGGAGTGCAATAATCAGTTGTGTGTTTCATGTGTCCAGCATGTGATATTCCAAATAGCCAGCGAGAGACTGGGCCGAGAGACTGGGCCTAGAGAGAGTGGGCCGAGAGACTGGGCGTAGAGAGAGACTGGGCCGAGAGACTGGGCCTAGAGAGAGTGGGCCGAGAGACTGGGCGTAGAGAGAGACTGGGCGTAGCGTAGAGAGAGACTGGGCGTAGAGAGAGACTGGGCCGAGAGACTGGGCGTAGAGAGACTGGGCCGAGAGACTGGGCGTAGAGAGAGACTGGGCCCGAGCACGCCTCATTAGGAGCCACTTCCCAGGGCAATATGTCCACACCAGGAACTTGTCTCTCGAGGTCAAATTGTTTCTTCAGGAAATGTTACCAATAAACAACTGCCCAGCCCATTTCTCAATTGTCCATCCAACATTTTACACTTACAAATATAACAAAGTGGTATAAAAAAAAAAATCCAAACTAATGTAAATATTTATAATCAATCACTAACATTACATATTGCAAATAAATAATTGTCTTTTTCCTGCTTCTAATATCTTCATATTAAAGGAGTAATTTAAAACTCTTCTTGCTAATTACAGCTGAAAGTGTTGTGCATCTGTCATTACAACGGATCAAATTAACCAACGCTATCAATAACATGTACATGCTTCCAGGAACAAAAAGAATCCGGGGCACCTACAGACATTCAAATTAACTTGCTACAACAGCACACGTCCTCACCACCGACTCTAATCAGGCCTTTTCTGCTAATACTCCCACTTATTAATAATAAATACCACAATCTTATCTGACGAGCCCGGCTCTCACTAGCAATCAATAGGCAGCGCTGAAGTGGGACTAACAATGGGGAATGACTGGGACTGACAATGGGGCACTCTGTCATTGCTCCACGGACCCGGGGCACTACATGGCTGTAGGCTTCACGGGGAAAATGGCTGGGACAGCTGTCATGGAAGCAGGCCCACCATCTGTACACAGGCTTATAATCTCCTACATAACAGCTATAGCTTCTGCTGCTGCTGCTGGAGGTGGTGGACCAGCTCAGCCCGTCACAGGAGTCTCAGATAGAAGTCAATGCTAATTCCTTAGAACTAATTCTCATTCTGTCAGCACTACATGAGTGTGTTTCTGAAAAAAATCCCAGCATCGACAAATGTCAGAATTTGAATCGGAAGAATAATTCTGTTTTAATACGGATGATTCAATTTTAATATGGATTTAGATGTAATTTGTTGAACATGACATATCTGATGTCAGACAATATCATGATTTAAAAATATTTCCGAAATGAGTTTAATAAGAAAAACAAACAAAAATAAGTAATTTGGAGCAGGAAATATTAAATTGTATTATAACTAAAAATATATTTTATATCCTAATTAAACAGCTTGCATGTATTTTTTTTTTAATAAAAGCTTATAATATTAGTAGATAGCTGATATCTATAAAGTATTTAAATTACAGATAAATACAGTTTATAATAGTCTATTAACGATTAAGTTATAAAGGAAATTACATATAAATATCTACTTTAGAATCCTATCCCAAATTTGGTAGTATTCAGTATTTTTTATTCTATGTATCATTGTATGCCACACCTTCATGTGAGTTATTATCCTGTAGCATATGTCAGTTCTGTGTGTTAACTCAGGTGTGACAAACAGACGACTTGGACCTTGTCACGCACTGATGACCCACCAACTGCGGGACAATTGGACCACTAAAACTCAATAATCATGAAAAGAAATAACATTTTAATGTTAATTTAACTCCATAAAATTTAGTTTTCTATTGTGACAGGGCTGAAAGATTGATGCTGTCAAGACTACAAAGATATTAAATATGAGCAAGCCATAATAAAACCTAACCTCTACTTTTTTAATAGAAATATATAAAAATAACTTTAAGCATTATTGGACTTTTTCCTTCAGACAACAAAAAAAATAACCAGTGAGTGTAGCCTAACATATTATAAATTAAAATTACATGAATATTTTACAAATAACAACGCATATAACATGCCAACTAAAAAAATAATGTTGGACATGATTGATGACAGTCATGAAACCATTCCAGCTAAACAATGATAAGATGTATGAAACAAAACAGCAATTGTTCTTTCAATTCAACAAAGGGATTTTTATAACAAAGCCACACACAAAAAAAAGACAAAAAAAGGAAGGACAAACTGAAAGCCAACAACGTGTCTCAAAAGGCAATTTCACTGGGACTTTGAACTCCAGCGTTCTCTCAATGGCATTGGTAATTCAAATTAGACAGAGATGTTAAAACAGCCAGCATGTTCCTGGAGGACCGCCCTTTGCTCTTTTGCCCACAAGCCTGCTGATAATTCACCAGGGCCTGGGATTAGGCTGTCAATTACAAGCTGGCTGGCTGAAACTTGACTCAAGCCTACAGTGATTTTCCCCAGCGCTAGGAGGCTGTTCTGCTCTGCATTGCTCTGGTCTGGTCTGGCCCAGGACATCAGCTAGTAGTAGTAGTAGGAACACTTGGCAGGTGTATCCATTTCCACCAGCACTTGCTCGGGCTCAGCGCATGCTTGTCCATACAGACTTAATTTAGTGGGATCTACTTCAAATTGTATCTGATTTCAAAGAGATTGTCAACTCGTGAAAAGTATGATTACGGAAATCCAGCACGGAAGTATTTAGTTCTATTTTTAACAATAAAATTACTTCTCAAACATCAACAGCATTAAATAGAATCTGATTAGATCCATGGAATGTACTTTTACAATATCTTTTTTATTTAATTAAATTTGTATTACATGTGGGAAATTGGTAAGTTGGTAGTCAATTTAAATTCAAAATAACTTTTAACTTCCTTTTAATTTTCACTTATCACCATGACGGTCATTAACATGCTTGCAGTATTTATATTGATAATTTTCAGTGGAATTCCTGGTTGAACACATTAGTTCCCAAGGCATCAATCTGACCACCCAATGACTGGAGGCTAGGAACATCAAACACTTCCTCTCCCCTGGGAGGCCGGTCTTATCCACTCCATATCATCCTGGCAAACTTCTACCTTGGGCAGACTACAGTCAGCCAAGTGAATCCATGATAAACACCAACACTGAGACCTGCCACTGATAAACTACATGCACATGTGCATATTGCAAACTTAGCTAACACTCCATTGCTCGTGCAATTCTGAGTGGCAACAGCTGAACGTTCCAAAATAGTATCCGAGAAATTTTCTAATAACATGTCATCTAATTAAATATCATAATTGAACAAAATGTTGTATAATGATGCAATATGTTTGTATAACCACATGCACAAGTACCTCATGTACATTAAATCAAATCATTTTTCTTTTCAATTTCAAACAGTTAAGAATTATGCTTTTTCATACCAATGATTTATATCCATTTTCATTCAACATGACCACCATTATGAGATAGATGTCCATCAGTCAATACCTTAAAACATGATACAAAGCATTGTAAACATCACATTATTTACAGACAATGATTAATTACCATGACCATATCATGTTTCCTAATTAATGAATATTCAACAAATTGCCATGTTACACTGATACTTCCTAATCACTGGGCTATCAGCAGTGGAGATCAGATAACAGGAGGAATCAGATTGCTGTAATGACTCTCACAGAGCCAGCTGATCTTGCAGGGCAAACACTGAGAGGCCCCGAGACTTGCCCTCCTTGTCAGGAAGTGGGGGTCAGGCTGGAGGAGGAGGTGGGGGTCGGGGAGGGGTGGGGTCAGGAGAAGAACCAGAGCATCTCAGTGTTAACCAAGTCTAGAAAACTAGGCCTGCAATGATACACGTTTTGCTACGATATCATGATTAAATGATTCATAGATTACAATACAGTACACCAATATTCGTTTGTGTTATTAGTTAATAGTTGATTTAATAAAAATTGCTGTTAATAGTTTTTCTTTTTTAAACCCATCAGTTAGTTTATTATTTCAAGTTTTGTCATTTTTATAATTTTATAATTTTCTTTAAAATGAGCTTCAGATGACGTTGGCCATAACATGTATGGATTTCAATCAAACAAAATATATTGTTCTTTACGAATACAGGAATTATATAATATTATATATCAATCTGTATTGTTGTACCAATATGTTGCCTCATTATGATACGCGAATCGTCATGCTTTGTAGCGTGGACCCATGAATCATTGCCGGCCTATCAGAAACATGTCTGTGGTTGCATGGAGCCACGCAGCCTACGAACATGTGCAGTTGAGTGAAGTAAGGCAAGATAAAATGTATTCACTTGGCCATTAATGTTGATGATAGAAATCAGTGGCTGCATTCACCAAACCATTAACTTGAGCAATTTAATACTGTTTTTCTTCCTTTATCACACCGTTGTAATGGGTTTGTTCCATGTAATTGATGTGCAATGTAAAAACTCCAGATGTGCATATTCATCAGGGCAATGGCTGACATCATGGCCAATATGTTCCAGGTTGATATATGTAGATTTAACATGGAGATATGTACAGGAGTCGTCACAGCTTGTAATCACAATCCACAACGCTGTACGTATTCAGTGTTATTCACTCTTAAGTTGAATGACTTTCGCAGTGGTTTATGCAGTCTGTCATGCGTACCTTTAATTAATTACCCTGGAGGGAGCGTTTTCATATTTTATTTAGATAAGTAATTAAATACTATTGTCCTTCCATGTTAAAAGTCCTTGCATGAACATGTTACTATTTAATACAAATGTAAATCTATAAAATACAACTACTCCCTAGAGCATGCAGAGATTCTATTCACTCCTTTGATATGTTAAATCAATAAATAGTTGCTCACATTCAAAAATCAATTCTAAATCTCCCGTAGGAATAAATGGACATTTTAAGTGTAAATTATATCTTATGACTGACATTTGATCAGAAGATGTATTGTGTTCAAGAGTTCACTATTTAAAAAATAAATGATTGAAAGAAAAAAACTATCTCCCCATCCACATTCACTAAAGAGAATTCCCCATAGATTTCCTGAGAGGAAAAACATACTCAGCAGGAAATGTACCATTTGCAACCCTATACATCAAGGTCTTCCAGAAACAGGCGGAGAGACACAGAAGAGTGAGAGAAACCTGCAGGCTTTAATCCAAATACAGCCTTATATTGAGGGCGCAAGGGAGAACTATGAGAGGCTTCCATACATAGTGAGATGAACCATACATGCAGCAGGCCAGGCTTATCCTTATAATGAGGACCTCCATGGAGAGAAAGCCTGCTTTATATTGAGGGCCTAACACAGATAAGCCAGGAAGGCTATGAAGTATAGCCTGGCTTTTATTGAGGACCTCCAGAGAGAAAGAAAATAAGCCTGAAGGTTGCAGATCAAGTATAGCCTTATATTGAGAATGTTAACAGAGAAAGAAAGAAAGAAAGAAAGAAAGAGAAAGGCTGTAGAGCCCAAGAGTGTGTGTTTGTGTGTGTGTGTGTGTGTGTGTGTGTGTGTGTGTGTGTATGTGTGTGTGTGTGTGTGTGTGAACGAGAGAGAAAGAGTGACATAGAGAGAGAGAGAAGAAAAAAA
>JAVCKZ010138882.1:0-21252 GCA_034780755.1 Lepetodrilus elevatus
GTCTGTTACTTTCTGTACTAGGAAACACTGGCAGTGAGCATACTGTCTGTTACGTTCTGTACTAGGAAACACTGGCAATGAGCATACTGTCTGTTACTTTCTGTACTAGGAAACACTGGCAGTGAGCATACTGTCTGTTACGTTCTGTACTAGGAAACACTGGCAATGAGCATACTGTCTGTTACTTTCTGTACTAGGAAACACTGGCAGTGAGCATACTGTCTGTTACGTTCTGTACTAGGAAACACTGGCAGTGAGCATACTGTCTCTTACTTTCTGTACTAGGAAACACTGGCAGTGAACATACTGTCTCTTACTTTCTGTACTAGGAAACACTGGCAGGCACGAACACATGGAAAGCCTTCAGGCTTATTAAAGGTCTGGACACCTATTCTCGAAACTCTCTTACGATTTTACAACAATCTTAACAATTCTTATAGTATGGCTACAAATTGTTCTTAGGCTAAGTTCATAAAGTTTTGAGAATAGGCTTCGTGGAGCTTGTAGTTGTGTATGCTATGGTGGTGAGTTCCATGCATGACTACATACGTACCCGCACTATCTGCGTGTGTTGTCGCTCCACGGCCAGATGTAGAGGGGTCTGCAGGTTGACATTCTGGATGTCCATGTTGGCTTTACCCTGGAACAGAATACGTTAGTGTTGATTATATAGCGGCCGAGACTTCTGTGTGTCTGTGTATTACTCTCTGTCTGTGTATGTAGAGTCTATGTGTGTATATGTGTGTTTATATCTGTGTGTAGGTATAGTGTCTACATATCTGTCTGTGTATGTAAATAGTGTTTCTGCATGTCTGTATATGTTTGTATTGTCTATGTATTGTGTAGTGTCTTTATAGAGTCTGTGTAGTGTATATGCATTGTATTGTATGTGTAGTGTCTATGTATTGTATTGTGTAGTGTCTGTGTAGTTTTGGTGTAGTGTCTATGTATTGTATTGTGTAGTGTCTGTGTAGTGTTTGTGTAGTGTCTATGTAGTGTATTGTGTAGAGTCTGTGTAGTATCTGTGTATTGTACTGTGTTGTGTTGTTGTAGTGTGGGTGTAGTGACAGTGTAGTGTCTATGCATTGTACTGTCCAGTGTGGGTGTAGTGTCTGTGTAATGTCTGTGTAGTGTCGTTGACGTGTGGGTGTAGTGGTGAGGGTAGTGTCAGTGTACCTGGTGTACCAGCAGCTCGGCCACCTCTACATGGTTGTTGAGCGCCGCCAGGTGCAGCGCGGTGTAGCCGTCGTCCTTCTTCTCGTCCACGATCCACGGGCGCGGCAGCTTGGACAGCAGTATCCTCATAGCACTGAAACATAGACCGCCATGCCGTTAGATCATAGCACTCAAACACAGATCATGCTGTTAGAAGTATGAGCAGGATCGCTCAATGTAACATCAAACTCAAGCTAACTCTCTCTGAAAGAAATGGAAATGCAGTTAATAAATGTGTCTACACTATGCTGGATGTGCATGCACATTCCTTCTCAACTCCTTGGGATTCTAGAGGAATCATAGCTATTGAATGTTCAGCCAAGTTGAACCCTGACACCCATCCACATTCTAGCCAGGCCCAATCATGCCCCACTCAATCTCAGCTATCTCCATCCAATACAGGACCAGTAATAAGTTAAGACTTTCACAAAAGCCAGCATAACATGGAGGTCACAGTTCAGAGATTTTCAGGGTGCTTCATTAAACTGAGTTCCTTTTCGAAAGAAGAGTCATGTAAATTAATATCATCAACATAATGCTACACCGTGGCGGTGGATGGCGTCAATATTTATATGCATTGATATAATACATGCAAACATTCAACTTGATCTAGCCACTGCTTTTAGAGGTGTGCCCGACGTTACCAACAGAAGCTAATATCGACCAAAGTAATATAATGCTTTAGATTCCTACAGGGAAGACATTCCAAGAGGGAAATTGGTAAAAAAAAAAGAATGAAAAGTTATCTCCCATACATCAGTGGTGTGTAAGACACTAGTGCCCTCCTTCCATCTGGCGCTAACCTTAGCCTTAGTGTAGCAAAACATAGCTGCTCTTCTAAGATTCCAAGATAAACTATCCTGACCTGTCTGTGTTAGGACTCTGTGTAGACTCTGATTCGTCCACTAGTGCTGGCTAAAGATATCGATAACCATGATTATTATCAATGGAACTAGGTAGTAATGATAATCGACATAAAAACTGTTATCGATGTATCTATAAACTGATTTATGGATTACAAAATAAAGTTTCTATTTACTTGTAACAGACTTCCTGAAGAGAGAAAGCAGGCAGCTAAATCATGTGTGAACATTATTAATACATTGTCGGCGTGTTACGTAGTAGGACATAGTATTTTGAAATATTTCTAGCTAGTAATCTTCAAGTAACCCTCTCCCTGCTGGATTAGACAGGCACCGCTCTTTGGAACATCTCCGGTTGCCTTCAGCTTGGAAAGAGTTAAATGTTCAGTAGTTTCCTCCCTATTGGTATATTTCTTTGTGAAGATGTTCACAAGTTTAACACTATTCCTGTGCTGTCGCTGTGACCACAGTAAAGGGGTGATCATGGTAAAGAGGTGATCATGGTAAAGAGGTGATCATGGTAAAGAAGTGATCATGGTAAAGAGGTGATCATGGTGTGATCATGGTAAAGAGGTGATCATGGTAAGGAGGTGATCATGGTAAGGAGGTGATCATGGTAAAGAGGTGATCATGGTAAAGAAGTGATCATGGTAAAATAGATGACCATGGTAAATGGGTGATCATGGTAAAGAGGTGATCATTGTAAAGAGGTGATCATGGTAAAGAGGTGATCAGAGAGGAAGAGACAGAGACTCTAAGTGTTGAGGACTGCACAGAGGACTAAGCCAGCTAATGGACTAGTGATGTCGCCCTCCATCTCATATCTGACTACCATATTATAGCGTTGCTGGATATCGTGTGCCGACACAACTTGAACCCTTACATAAGATGAAAGAATATTAGCCTTTCTAATTTGCCAGCCTGACTGACTTAATTGTCAGAGATATTTGTGAAACGAGTGTTGCACGATTGCTTGTAGAATGTAGTACAGCTAGTCAATGCTGGGATTTATTGATTTCCGACTACCAACTTGGTTAGAAATGTAATAGAAATGTTGAGAGAAAAAAAATGAAGGTTATGAGTTTTGGCATGATATTTTTAAAGTAAATTATAGAAATCAATATGAAGAACTTCAAAAATATCATTGGTAAAAAGGGGAGAAAGAAATTGATTATATTTCAAAACATTTGTGTTCTTGTTGATCTTGTATGTCATTGTAAGTCTCAGCTTCCTTGCTGGAAGCAGGATTAACATCAGTATATTCTGACAGTCATTTCCAATGGCATAACTAGCTATACTTATCTGTAAGATGCCACATTAAGATGCACCATACAGCCAGGATAAGCCAGGCCTGATGGCATTGACATTTGACCTACTAGTCCAATACTAGGAATGCCATGACAAGAACCTAATAGTGCAAATCTATAAAAGAATGCTATTAACTTGGAAGTGAAACCGTAACCCATGACCCCAATACCTCAAAATACGATCTTGCAAACGCTGTGGGATTATAAGATAACATTTCAGATCTACAGACAAAAATTACAAGGCATACTTGAGAATCTTAGATTAACTGCTATATTTCCATATATTATTGTAATAAGTAGCATTTACTCTTAATTATGATGTAAGGATCAATTTGACCTGGAAGTATGTGAAGCCACATCACAGGAAAACCTGTCTCTCTATATCCTGAGCCTGCATCTATTTACCATACATTACTTTGAAAAAATGCCAAAAACCGGCCCACACGTGTTTGCTTTAATAATTTCCTGTGACTGTCTGTGATTAAGTCAAAGTAAACAGTGCGGAGAAGCGGGATCTGCAGAAACTCCTTCCTCCTCCAGTTTGGCGAACAACTGTAGATGTCTGGAACCTGGCACCAATGTTCTCAGAAAATAGGATGTGTTGTCCAAGTGCGGCTATCATCCTTGGTTGTCAGTACTAACCGGTGCTCACACGTTTACTGCAACCTTCTGTGCCACAAGAGTTGCATGTTTCATCCTTTCGTAAACTGAAAGCTGTGATACGAGTGAAATAGACTTGAAAGCGGTGGTAAACCCCAATTTAAACCAAAACCCACCAAAATAACATATTTACACACTGTGCAATCTCACAGATCCTCATAGTAACAATCTCACAAATCCTCATAATAATAACATAGTTAAGGAAATGAATATGACAACAATGACTTTCTAGTCTGTTTGATACTTTCAGCATTCAGAAATCATTGTAGTTAGACTAAGAAATACATTATTGGCAATGTTACTTGGCTCTCCTAAATGTAGAGTTATTAAATAAACAGATACAGGGATGTAGGTGTGTGGGTGTGTGGTGTGGGGTGTGTGGTGTGCGTGTGTCAGTCAATCAGGGTGTTCACAGAGCAGAACACTTCAGTTTCCATGTTAATGTTAGCCGACTGATACTTCCTGTAGATTCATTACATGTTATTACATGCTGATGAGGAACATCCGATTTAGTATTAATACACAGAATCATAAACCTGCACCATACGTCTCTAAAAAATATCTTCTAAATTGTGATTTATATTGTAATTTCTTATTTCTATTTCAGAGCAGTGCAGCGGATGGATAACAGCTAACTTCAATTCCACCTGTGAAATACGATACCTTGACAGGAGAAGACTAATTTAGAATAAATATCTCATTACATTCCATGGACTATATAACCGGAATACGATTTCATGCCCAATATAAGATTTAAGTTGAATATAAAAGTATAATAAAAAACGAGTTTGGTAACCATGGGGCTTTGTCTACGAAGTGCTATATTTTAGAACATCTAAATGTACTTTTGTTTAAAGCATGCATATTTCAATTGTCTACACAAGTATATGTACGATAATTGTCATAAAGGAAATATGAGTGGGTTGTGGTGGTATTACAAAGGTATGAGTGGGTTGTGGTGGTATTACAAAGGTATGAGTGGGTTGTGGTCGTATTACACAGGTATTGGTAGGATGTTACGTAGGAATCAATCCAGCTGTAGATACGAATACATCGTAAAGATTGTGTTATGTTTACATCTGGGATTCTCAGTTAGTCTAAGTGTTAAGACAAGCTGTACACATGCGGCACCCAGCGCACCAGCCTCTACACATCAACTACTGGCACAATTTCCCCAGCTACGGTCCAAGTGTATATACCACTGTGTTCTACCTAGACTTGGCCCAATTAAGTGCTGCTCTACAACTCCCAAACAGATGATGGCTAGCTGGCTCAGTTGGTAGAGTGTCGGACTACAAACATGTATATCTGAGTTTGAATCCTGTCTGGGGTGGAAACGAGTATCACAGAAGGATACGGCCAGATGTACCATCTTCACCATGGAGGCATCATCCTGGCTATCTGTCAAGTCATCTATGGTTTATCTATGCCAGGTGTAATGTGTGGCTTTTATCCTAACACAAAGCTGTTGAGGGTCAGTAAGAAATAGCTGAAATACTGTTGAAAACATAACCCGGCATGGAAAGATAAGATACAGCATATTCAGCATAACATCCTCAAACTGAGGGCCAACCCTTCATCATCAAAAGGGACGTTTTCTCTATCAATATTTACACAATATGGAACTTGCCTTACTTTAAAAAAAAATTCAATTTGAATAAAATCAGTGAGTATTTAACAAAAAGATCTCGCATTATTTCCAAAGAAACCTACTACAGCATGTGTATATAGTGGAGCACGTGGCAGCGACTGGGTGCAGGCTACTGGCGACTGTGCAGTATCTGAGAGACACGGAAGCTGATAGCGGCCTCCCTCCCGCCTCACCCTCCCTCCCTCCTCCCAGCTCAGCCGCACGCCTCATTAGCATACCAACCCTGTGGCACCAGCGGGAGATTCCGTTTCCATGGCGATGGGGAAAACCGTATCAGATGCATCAGTGGGCTGGCGTGGCTGTTCCACAGCATTGATCAGTCCGACTCCAGAGTGCCCCCCTCTCTCACAGCCCTGCATAAAACCATAACCACAAATACCTCCCAGCCCACTGTAACGTTTAATGCATAAATAATATCATTAGTGTTCCGACAACTTTCAGTACCGCTCTTTTCAGTAATTGCATGTTAAATATTGCCAGCGGAATGGCGGAGGTCTGAGTCTGTCCGAGTGGGCCGGTGGTCGTGCTAGCGGCGAGTGGCAGGAGAGTGTGGACGGTGCAGACAGTACGGGCAATGTATGGAAATACCCACACACGTCTCGTGTGAAGCCACGGCGGTGAGTATGTAGTACTGGTGTGTCTGCTTCTGCCTTCAGACATGTGACACACAGACACCCACACATACAGACACAGACAGACACAAACCGACATACACACACATCAATACACAGCCTAGCAGACTGCCTCTCTCTCTTACTCCAGGCTACAGAGTCTATATCTCTGTGACTCCTATAGCTGTGGGCAATGTCAGGCCAATATCTGTCTGATTCCTGGAGTTTCCGGTGCTCGCCGCCACTGGATGCAGCCTGTTGCACCAGCACAAGGACACAGTAGCAGACCCGAGTCTGCCTAAAATAGCCTTGTCGTGATCCATCACTATAAATACCATGTGGGTGTATCCCGGCCCGGGTTACTACAGCTCTGTCTGCCTCCAGACTCTGAAGGAACCGTGATGGCATCAACGGCTTGTATTCCTCATTATCGCCCATTAAGGGGCCGATACCACCTCGGAATCTGACGTATTCCCCCACTATATCCTACAGTGTCTGCTCCACACACCCAGCTTCAGCCGGTCCATGCAAACTTACACTTCCAAACTTAACTCAATTCAAGGCCATTTTGTCCATTATTACCAATAGATAATCTATTGATCTAGTCATAGTGGCTGATAATTTAGCATTAAAGGCATAATATCACAGATATTTATGGTTGTTTTGGACTAGTTGTTAGCTACAACTGCCAAGTACATTCACTTGACATACATCAAATCATGTTTGTACTTCCAAAAATCTTTCCACCGCTGTATGATAGACTAAATTGCACTGCAACTACCAATACTTTAAACCGAGTGTATTAACCAGCTGTCGTCAACCTGAATGTGGTCCTATTACTTTTTGGTGTTATTCATATGCATGCAAAGGGACATAACTCAAAGTGGTATGACTACATTTTCTTAGAAATCAAAGTGAAATGACTAGATTTTCTTAGAATTCCTTCATAGATCAGTTGATGCATCAAAGACAAGATAAATGGCAGAACGTTCCCTATTTTGATAACTATCTAGTACTGGGAGCTAAGTACATCAGTAAATTACAACTTTTAGGTGGATAAATCAAGTGTAATTAGTCTCAGATGAAATTCATTTGTCCACTCACTATACAGGTCTATCAGCTGTGATATTATGCCTTTAACCAATCTGTGTCATTCTGGTGAAATGTCAGAGTGAAAATGGACATTGTATATGTATGTATACATGATGCTTTACATAATAGTATATTCATATATCGGTAATAATATTTGCAGTGCAAAAAAAATATCAATACACAACATTTTCTGAGCAATTAAAAGATGCCATATGCTTTACTTTGAATTTGTTCCAAACATATTGATTAAAAAAAACACACAAAAATGAAAAAACACAGAAATATCAATTGAAGATAAAATATTCCAGACTAGCCATTAAATAGCAATATGGGAAGATATTCCACATTTGGTGAAAGCACTGGTAGAGATAATCAATGTGACGATTGCCTCCAGAGGGTTGATACAGGCAGTACTCAGGGTCAACAACTTGCTTCAGTCTCATTCCACAAATGTCAAACAATTACCTACACTGGGACAACTCAGGGTATTACTAAGGAATGCATCTAAACAGTAAACTACACTGTACTATCAAAACATGTCCATAGCAAAACTAGCTGAGTCATGGTAATCTGAAGGAAAGCGGAAGATCTCGGTATGAGACCGTATCCTTAGTACAATAGTGCTTTCAAAAATACACCTAGTACCCACAACATACACTATTTCTGCCCAATATGTGGATAATTACTACAAACAATACATAAATTGTTTTCCTAATACACACAAGACACAACACTGTTTTCACCAGATCTATACACGCCTAGTACCAGTAACATTCAGAATTACTTGCCAGGATAATGGTTAACTGGGGAATTTCTGTATCTTCTAATATCAAAATTGTGCTTCATGATCAATAAGGTTCTAAATTAAGATAAAGTTTCATCACTTTTGTATGACTGCATGTCATTCTGTGAGAGCGAAAAATATAGGCATTTCCGCTCACTGTTGAATTATGGATATTTGGATATTCATGTTTAAATTAAAGGGTAAGGCCATAACGAAATAAATGTATCTCATGCACGGATGAGAATATGGACATTGTGTTTACAGCTAAAGGTTAGAGCCAGGTTTACAAGATATACCCTGGAGCCTCAAAATTGGCGGGAGATTCTCATACCTGGACGTGGCGGAATAGCGGATGTGTTTGAGAATGGTTAAGTTGGTGGTGGAATGCTACTGTGGGACTCAGGATACCGTACACTGGCCATAGCCAATGACATCATGACAAGAAAAAGCATACAACAGTTGACAACACCACTAGAAACATCTGTGAGGGCATCTGGTACATGGAAGACAAGACTACATAACTCAGGAGGATGCATGCTGCGTATCCCAGTGCAGTGCCCATGTCATCATTACAACTGCCGTTCTCGAGAATATTTACAAAGATATGTTGATCTTAGTGTTTTTTTTGTCACAGTGGAAATATTCCACCCAGACAATGAAGTAGAAGATGAAGCGTCAAGACAACAATGCTAGAGACGGTCAACTGTGAAGAGATGGAGCAGTAACCCATAGGAAACGCACTTCAACAACTAACATGGTTTTGTCTGAATACCAGCATATACTTTATTAGTCTCCATATATACAAGTAGCATGTACATTGTGGCAATGAATGCTGATTACAACAGACACGATGACAAGACGTCAGAATCGCTCTCCCCGCCTCCTTTATTTGCATAGATAAGCATTTCTATTACAGCCATCTTTCTCTCTTCTATAGTTAAGCGGCGTTTCTCAACATCTAGACGTTCTTTTTCCACTGCAAGTCTTTGCTGATCAACATTCAGCCTTTCTCTTTCTATGTGGACAAGCTGGACAGCCGGGTCATCGCACCAGGAGCCAGCCTGACTCAGTAATGCCTCCACAGATTTCCTGTAATACAACAACACAATTATTGAAATATATTTTGATAAATTATACGATATATTAGAAATTAGAGTTTTTGAGTTTTTGAGAACAAGGTGTGACACAGACTAACCTTTTAAGATAAAATAGTTATCACATATATTTAACTGATTGCTTAGAACTTAAGAAGATCACATACCTTCTGTTGCTAACGAAGGGTTTGCAGGGGATCGGGCTGATGGGAGACGAGCTGCGACTGGAATGGATGCTTGGGGACTTCCTGTCAGGAGAGTGACTCCGAGATCTGCTCCGTGACACGTTCCTGGCAGTAACAGGGCGGTGTGCGGGTCTTGTACGTCCTTCCTCAGACGTGGATGGCATGGATGGGTCACTTCCTGTAGATATTCCTTCTAAGATGGTCTCCCCAAGCAATTCCACGACCCTCTCTTCTACCGGAGCCAGAACAATCATATGTCCTTCACCTTCTGTCCGTTTCTGAATACGTCTCCGCTTCTGTTCTTTACATTTAATGATAGATGTCCAATCGCGCCATTTTCTGCGTATTTCGTCGGGTTTTCGCAGCACAACTGAGACGGTGTTAACGCTATCTGTCACGGACCTCCAGGCGCGTGTCTTCTTGTTGTTTGTAATACAGTCGGCACACTTGGAATAGATGATTTGTTGGTACTGATCCACCGAGTCCACCAACGCCTCCAGCTCATCAGACGTGAACTTTGGCCTCCTTTTACTTGGCATCAGTGGTGTGTCAACCATGCTTGTAAAGTGTACACACAAATCTGAATAACTCGTATTAGAGAGCATGCCTTGCAGACTGATGTACACTTGTTGTCACCCTGTCGTCTGCTATAAATGTTTTATATGTCTGTCACACTGTCGTCTGCTATAAATGTTTCATATGTAACTATTAAAAAATAAATTTGGATAGTGTAGTTATTTAAAATGTGTTAACATTTGTATACATGATTTGTACACATACATACCGATAATATAACACGCAATGTTACTTATGTTATGTTTGACCTAGTCAGTAAAGTTTTACGATGGTGCTAAGGCGTAACTAACAACTGCTTCATGAGCATAGCCCATCAGTGTTAACAGCGCCAGTGTCAGAGTGTTTTAATGTGCACCCAGAGACGAGTCCGGCAATGCTCACATAGGTATCATCAGCGATCATCAGATGTACATGTGAAGTACGAGGAGTTCCATCAATATTGACTGGAGTCGGTCTCCGCGGAGGACTCCACCGAGTGGCGACGTACGAGTCCAGGGATCGGTCACTAACCTGTTGGAGATCAATGGAAATTCGGTTTGGCCTCACATATCTTCTGGCAGCGCCAACAACCTCGGTATTTATGAGGACAATTTAAAGCAGCACACTACACGAGGGACCAGCACTGAGCACGTCCATCCAGCCTGGCACCAATATCTTGTCATACATCTACCCAGAATGGAGCAGTTTGGTGGCAGTCATCGGCGGTCTTGTTGTTGTCAAATACGACTGCAGGAGAAGACCTACAAATGGAAGCCGGACTTCCTGTCAATAGATGCCCCATGCCGTCCGACGAGAGGTAAGCAGGCTGTGCAGTGTACTACTAGCAATGTTTCCACTGGATGAGAGCCGTGTCGCTATGATCACAGCAGTCTGCACTTGTATGCATCACGACCGCGACGACATGGCACAATCTGCCGTGTTGTCAAGGTTACTCAATGATGGCACAGCGTGGATTGTATGCTGTCTCAATGTGGTCCGACCACGGGCATGGCGGCATCGTGGTGTTGTCAGCACGGCCACCAGACAAACACAAACATGCTCTTTTTCATGTTGTATGATTCCGGAACATGATCAATGTCGCTGACTGCCAACGAGGTCAAGTATTGATTGCTTCCAGTCTATGGCAGACCTCAGTGGCGGGGAACAGAGCTAGTGCACCGGTGCACTGGTATAACACTGTCATCTGCTCTCAGTAGCAGCACACTGCTAGCACAGTACTACTGTGCCATCCGTTCTAACACTGTCATCTGCTCTCAGTATCAAAGAATACTGCTAGCACAGTACTACTGTTAACACTGTCATCCGTTCTAACACTGCCATCTGCTCTCAGTAGCAGCACACTGCTACCACAGTACTACTGTTAACACTGCCATCCATTCTAACACTGCCATCTGCTCTCAGTAGCAGAAAATTCTGCTAGTTCAGCATTACTAATACTGTCATATGTTCTATCACTGTCATCTGTTGTCAGTATCAGAACACTGCTAGCACAGTACTACTGTCATCTAACACTGTCAACTGTTCTCAGTATCAGAGAATACTGCTAGCACAACATTACTGCCATCCGTACTAATACTGCCATCTGTTCTAACACTGCTATCTGTACTAATACTGCCATCTGTTCTAACACTGCTATCTGTACTAATACTGCCATCTGTTCTAACACTGTCATCTGTTCTAGTATTTGTTCCACTGCTACCACACCATTACTGTTATCCGTTCTAATGCATTAATATATAACAGTGTTAACACGGTCATCTGTTCTAGTAGTATCTCTAGTAAGTATACATGATCACTCTGCTGGGGATCACGCCTACTGTCTATTCTACTGCCTACTGTCTATCCTACTGCCTACTGTCTATCCTACTGCCTACTGTCTATCCTACTGCCTACTGTCTATCCTACTGCCTACTGCCTATCCTACTGTAGTCTATGGATTATTCGTCTTTCACAGCTAGAGCAAAATGTGTGGAAAGGTTTATAGCTAAATTGACAATTTGCTGTCAGATTTCAAAGATGGCATGGTTGAGAATACAGGGACGGAGGGATTTCTAGAGGAAGGGGAGTAACTCTGACTAGTGTGACCTGCTATGGTAGATGGGGACATTAGCTATTGAAGGATGGGTTGACAGTTGCATGGAGATGTCTTCTAGTTAGCATTTCCTATTTGTTTCTGTTTACCAGAGATGTGTTCAATTTGTCCGGCAGTTCATTTAAGGATCTTCCTCATCACCACATATACGTTTGAAGACTGACACTTACTTTCAGAAGTCCTCCATCAGTGACAAATCTAACATGCCACTGGAAAACATAAACAATTAAGAAAAGATTCTAATAAAGAAATTTGAATCACTGTTCATGGTGTAAGATAATATCCTCTTTGTGCTTTCTACAAACTGAAGATTCTGTTTAAGTTCCTTTAATAATTCAAAGAGGGGCGGACAGCCAATGTGTAATTCCCAGTGACATGTAGGTTGTTGTTTGTGTTGCCAATAATGTCTTGATCAAAGTACAAGATCAAAATAGCTGTGTTTGTACACCAGTAAAATGATGCAATAAAGTAGTGTCTGCTCAATAATAGCATCACTTCATACATAGCATATATATATGCACTAATTTGAATAAAGAACATTGAATGTTAAATGGAATATAACAAATTCAAGCATCAGTAGATACAATAGTTCACAACTCCTAACTGAAGGATAGAAGATAACAATAAATAATGATAAAGAATTCAGGGTTGACCAAACTTCATTTCCCAAACATTAATTTGATGGATTATTTTTGTCAAATTTCAATTCTCTTCACACAAACATAAAGATAAGTCCTGAAGTTGTCTTCAGGAAAACAGTATCCCTCAATATCCTGCTGAGAATCTTCACCAACCAGCTGTAGGCAAGGGGGACCGTGAGGGGTAGTATAAAAGTTATTCAAGACAGGTGTTTCATGAAAAAACACCGACAGATTTAAACATAGACAGATTTACCTCACACTCTACTTAATAAAACGAACGAACTAACAGACACGTAAAATATAATTCATTTCTAAAGATAAAGATTCGATTGAGGTAAAGTGCATACATAAGCCCTGTGCACAAAGGAATGCTTAGTGTTAAGGAATGATACATGATAGTTTTGTTTACCATTCTACTGTATTCTTTTCCAAAACATATTCCTTACTACTTGCTATTATTAGATGTATCTCAGAGGTCGAACATTCTGCAAACTGAAGGATGTGGACCACCAAAAAGTCAGATTTATTTCTGGTTCTTTAAAAAATAAAGAAGCTCTCTTCTAACTTTATATAATTGCTATATTTACTATTGTGTGTAATACCTGATTATTTTAACCTTTGTACATGATGAACCATCCCTCTGCTGAAATAGGCACCAACAAGGCTCTTTAATGAAATAGGCACCAACACTGCTCTTTAGGGCATCTCCCATTGTCTAAGACATGGAGATAGTTATGTCTTCAATTTATATAATTAATAATATTAATATCCTTGATTAGTCAGTGCCAACTGGTGTTCACAGGTTTACTGCAACACTTGGTGCGCTACAGGTAATTACAGGTAATCCTTGGTCTGTCAGTACCCGCCCTTGCTCACAGGTTTACTGCAACATTCAACATTACAGATGTTGCAGGTTTCCTCCTTCCCTAAACTGACGAGTCGTGATATTAGTGAAAGAATCTCGAAAGCGATTCTAAAACCCCAATAAAAAAAATAAAAAATAATAATTACAGGTATCCTCATGTTGTAAACTTGCAAGACATGGTATGAGCAAACTATTATTGAAAGCGGTTCTAATTTCTAAACCTCAATCAAAAATAAACAGAATATGGTCAGATCATTGTTACTTGACTCTAACACAACTGATGACTTTTCCTGGCCTTAGCCTGTCTGTGCTCATCATTAACCCTTCCACTGCTGCCAGCATACCCTGGCTTAGACCAGCTCACTGGTTTCCTGTTAATGTTACACAACCGCAGCAGACTCACACGTTCTGCAACAGTGCCAACCTGTAACGGGAGAATGAACTAACACTTTGTGATCAGACCACACTGAGCACTGCCAGCCTTCAAGTGGTTAATTGTGATTCCCTGAGCCTTGAAGTGGTTAACCGGTCACGTGCACTAAAACAATAAACACTTTGTGAGAAGGAGGGGAAGTTGGTTGCATCTCTCTTTGAAGTCTCTCCCTCTGATTGCCCGGGCAATAACGGCGACTGTCTGTGGCAAGCTACGGCCGTACCAAATTCCATTAAGATGTATGTAATAGAAGAATGCAATTACCATACAAATTGTTCTTGGAGTTTTATTACAAGAAATACATGACGTTTTGACTCATTTATTACCAATTTGATGTTGTGTAGTCCAATTTGTTATTCCGTGTATAATGTTAGAGCCTTATTACTTGATAATTCCAAGGATTCTGCAGTACATAATTTAGTACCAAATGAAATATATAATTTCAACTGTACACTACATAGTCATAATTACAATCATACCGTCAATCATGAAATACGGTAAATATATAATTGAATTAATTGGAAAGATGCTATGTTAATGTTTTTTCCATTATTGTAGTATTTGAGGGCTACAGTTATATATGATGAACAATAGAATTCTTCATTCCAAGTCACCGCCAGAGCCACGCCTGTCCCCGCCCACATATCTATCTCCCTCCCTACCACCCTCCTGTCTGTCTGTCTGTCTGTCAGGGTGTCGCTGTCCTGTCAGTCAGAAGTGATTAGGACTGCCTGTCCTAGCAGCTGTTCCACGCTTTACTGTTGCATCACACCCACAGTCCATACTAGCGAGTCTAATACAGGCACGGCCATATTAAGAATAAATATATTGAATTCAGGTTACAACACTCTTGAATACATTGAACAAGTCACTAATCATTTCAGAACATTCATGATACCAGTTTTTGAGTATGAAACCTTTCCGGGTACAATTCAATGCTCAACTCAAAGTTGTATTCACAAATGCCCATATAAGGTTTGAGCTTGAGAAATGAAATGATACTCTAAGTGATCTGTAATCTTAGGGCCAGCAGCCTGTATCACGCTAAAATAAGTGAAACAGGCTGCTGATCTTCAAAATAATATTTAGGGAGAAACTGAAACTGAAACTAGTGCCGTACAACTATTATGATAATTATGAAGCATATAAGAGGCTCCTTTAGACTTCAACATATGAGTAACAATGTAGAGTTTTTCTGTATTTCAGGTGACATGGAAGAAAGAAGCTACATGGTGTGGACCTCTCTTGACCTCCTGTAGTGGAGATGTGGACCTCTCTTGACCTCCTGTAGTGGAGATGTGGATGTCTCCTGACCTCCTGTAGAGAACACAGCCTGGACATCCTTGAGCAACACCTGGCTCCCTGTAGTTACCAGACGGGGACACCAGGGACCCACCAGATGAGGACACCAGAGACCCTCCCAGGGTCCCAGGGCTCAGGCTATTACCCCCCACACCTCCGCTAACCAGCACCCTCACTTGATCCCTACTTCCTGTGGTCAAACAGACAGACGGCAATCAACGCTAATTGATCCAATGCTTCTACTAAGAGGAAGTTAATCTCCTCAAATAAAACAGAAAAGAAAATGTGTTCATCCAGTTGAAATTTGAGAACAATGGACATGTGTTTGAAGATAAATTAATATCAGGATATATACAATCCAGACTTCATATGGTTAGCTAGAACAATTTGTTCTTTATAATAGATAGTATCCCATGGTTTACCTAAAAGCACAGGTTATCTAAACATTAGACCGGGGCCATAAACCAAATAATACAAGAAAGTTACTTAAAATGCTTTGCAATAATTAATAAAGAATTATCAACTGAAATGTCTTTGCTACAACAGAACTTGCCTCATTGTCCAATGTATAATTCTTTTCAGAATAAACACACACAAAAATAATTTGTAAAAAGGTTATTAATGCAATGCTGACTAGATTTATTTCATAGATACCAAACCATAGCCATACTACTGGTGTAAATATATGCACCTGGGTATTTCAAATAATAATACGGCAATGGTAAAGTAATATTAGCCACAGTCACATGTATGGCGTAAATTTGAAGTAAGAATAGCTCATATATGGACTCCAAGTACTTAGTAGGCTATCATTCATAATCATTTACCAACTTCAAGTATAAAGGAAGTTTATGAAATATTACAAAGTTAAAATCAACAGTTCTCTCTGTGAAAATAATAAATTAAACCAAAGATCAAAATAATATATTGATTGGAGAAACTCTTTTGCAATCAGAACACCTGATGAATGACCTGTTCTGACGACAGTTCTGACTACAATTCTTACGACAGTTCTGACTACAATTCTTACGACAGTTCTGACGACAGTTCTTACTACAGTTCTTACGACAGTTCTGACTACAGTTCTTACTAAAGTTCTGTCTGACTACAGTTCTGACTACAATTCTGACTACAGTTCTTACTAACTACAGTTCTGACTACAGTTCTTACTAAAGTTCTGTCTGACTACAGTTCTTACTAAAGTTCTGTCTGACTACAGTTCTGACTACAGTTCTTACTAAAGTTCCAGTGAGGATGTAATTAGAATGGAGGATGAGTCAACAACACAAAGAACTCCTGTGCAGACTTGGCCAATACTCAGTATAGCTGCCTGATATGGAGGTCCCTCACCTCCGATAACCCGTACAGCTTGGCTTGTTTATTCTCAAGAATATATGTCCAACACACCAGTCAGAAATAACAGCTCAAGGCAGAAGTATGCTGGTGTACTGTAGCTATTTAATAAAAGCCGCCTTCCAGACCTATCTAACAGTGCAGAGGTACTAATACTGGTTAAAGAGATATGAAAACTTCCAAGGTGCCAGTGGCAGTCCCCCTTATCGCTCCCCACCCCCACCCCCAAGATTTGGCGCTCTCTCTCCCCTCCCAGCAGATGGGGTTATGCAAGTTTAATCTCGTTCTGTATTTAAGATGCCTGATCCTTCATTCCTGCCAGTAGCTCAGTTGGCCTACACCTGCAGGACGGTCTGGGAGGAAGGGGACCAGCCCAGCCCAGCCCGGCACCCAGTCCTGGGCACACTGTGGACATCAGCTGACCACACTGGATGGACATCAGACCGTAGGACACAGTGTAAGTGTGCAGAGCTGGATGGCATGTCACCAATGTCAGCTACTGGGTACTCGCTTCTTGTAAGCCGAGGCGGCTGAATGAATGAATGAACGAAAGGAAGGAAGGGATAGATGGAAGGGACGGTTCCAATGAAGGTTGGTTTGTAGGGATGGTTTTTAAGATAGTTTGCAGCAGATTGCATGTAAGTACAGAAGAAAGAAATATGTTCTCCTGGATTGTGGTCTGGGTCAGGATACCTGTTTCCATTGGTGTCATTTCAGTAGTGTCATCAATTGGTCTTTGAGTAGCATCATGGTAGTAATGTCATTTCAGTAGCTTCATGGTTTTGTCATTTAAAGTAGCATGGTTTTGTTATGTGAGCAAAATTGTGGTTCTGACATTTGACTAGTATTATAGTTCTGTTATTTGAGCAAAATTGTGGTTCTGACATTTGACTAGTATCATGGTTCTGTTATTTGAGCAAAATTGTGGTTCTGACATTTGACTAGTATCATGGTTCTGTTGATTAAAACCATGGTTCTGTCATTTGATTAGTATCATGGTTCCGTCATTTGAGTAAAATTGTGGTTCTGATATTTGACTTGTATAATGGAAATGTGATTTGGGTAGCTTCATGGTTCTGTTATTTCAACAGTAGCACCATCCTGCTAGCATCACAGTTCTGTCACGTGAGTGGCACCAAGTCAATGGGTGATGAGTGAATGATGCGGACTTAGAGAGCAGAACAAACTGACAGGATTGTTTGTGAATTCTCCTGCCTGGTGTATACACGGAATCAAACAGTATTTTCCGTGGACTGTCTGCCTGGAATGGCTCATGTTGTTGTACAGGGTGCATGTCTCCTAGGCCTAGTTGGGGGGCAAACCTGAACCATATGTCCAGGCTCCGTCAGTCAACTCCCAGGCCAGCCAGTCCTACCTCCACTTTCTACTTAGCATGTGACCGCGGCTTATCTATAGAGTATATCTACCACAGAAAGTATATCATGGCATTCTTTGAAATTACCCACTAGGCTCATCAATGCCTTATGTAGGAGTACGCTCTCAGTGCTAGGCATAGATAAAAGGCATGGAAGGGGGAGGCAGGGGGGGCCAGGCATAGTTTAGTAAATTTATATGGGGGCCTATCTTGTCAGTGCCCGCCACCAAGCCATATTTAGCATGAGCCGGTGAATGTGCCCAGCTGAGAGGGATGCTATTAACAACTTGTGATCAGTCTCCAGACCTTCTTATCACTCTCTGTGTGCACATCACAAACTTTCTCAACTTTAATTGCTACTCTTGTTGCAGCTGCACCCCTCCGCGGGGGGATTGGACTCCCCCGACTCCTTTGGCCGCCACTACCATGTGGAAGGCTCCCATTGGTCCAAGATCTCACTCAAGGAGCCATTGGATCCGGGCCTTCTGATTGGCCGGGGTTGGAGGGGTGCAGGCAGTAAAGGGCAGGCTGGAATTGGTAAAACTATCTGTTGGCGCAGGCTGAGTGAACTGGGGCCAGCGTGCAGCGTTGAAGGGTACGAGGATGCTGGAGGTCTCCCAGTGACCAGCACTGCCGCCACACCACCAGCTGCCCTTCCAGCCCAGTCAGCCTCGCCGCCCAACTTCATAGCCTTACCCCCACAAACACTTTCAGTCAGCTGCCATCTTTGCTTTCATTCATGGACAGCCCACCGACCGACCGCCTGCCTGTGTTTGCCGCCCGCCTGCCTGCCCGCCCGACCGCCGCTACCTACCTACCTATCTACCTCCATCCCGCGCTGTGTGCAGGACACATACTTCTTTGCTATCCCATATGTTTAACAAAAGTTATGGAATGTAAAGAAGTATGTATCATGTGTGCAGGAGATCGTCTCCGGATCCGATACTGATCGTGGATTCAAACTTCTGGCGGTTCAGGTCTCTGAGAAGAGGTGAGTTTAGCATGGGTAGACATTCTGTGCATCTGTATCTGTTCTGCCTATCACCCGGGCCAGGGATTACATTTCAAAGTTAATCACGGAAAGGGACGGTTCTTTGCTAGTACATGTGAAAGTTTTAGTTTCCAGCACGGCTTCTCGGCTTGGGTGCGTAGCGTCTGTGTCCCACATGGCAATGTAGGTCAGTGAACTTTAGCTGTGCTTGTCTTGGTCCTGGGTCTGGCTCTACAACTGTACTGTACTGGCCAGCCTCCCAGCATGGTCCACTCGTGACTCACACACTGTCTCAGAGTTAACACCACTCAATCAGGAACTTATATCCTCAAAATATCTGTAAGCTAATTCTCATTCTCAAAAGATCTTAATGGAAAGTATCTCTGTTCAGTTAGCTCCTGCCAGTACTACGCTATCATTATTTAAAGTACTAACAGTCTGACTACAAGTTCTGCTCTGTGCATTCCTATGGGTTAAGTAATAGAAATGGATGCCTTCCCGTCTCGGTCATCTTGCCAAGAATCTGGGAATGGAAGGAGTACAGTGACCTCATCCTATCTCTAGCTCCTGCAGGGTCTGTAGAAGCACCTCAGTGTAAATACACCGTCTACTGAAATGTTCCATCAATTTATGTGTTCGGTCTACATGCTTTATGGTTGCAAAGTAAAGTTTCCTTGCACTCTGAGTCTGTTCCTAGCATCTTAACTCTCAGCCTTCCCTCTGCCCCAAGCATGACATTCCCCGCTTCCTGCCTCTCTAGTGACCGTAGCCCTGCCCCACTGCCAGCAAGCTACACCACAACCACAGTCTGCTATGCCGCCACCACCGCCAAACCGTTAAATAGTTTTCTAGAAACCAAACTTTCTATGGGGTACTGGTTTTCTTGTTCTGTAGCTTCCAGATTGTGTTGAAATAGTTGTGTGGTGACACAGAGGGAGAGGGGGTGAAGCTAGAACTCGCTGCCTTGAAGGGGGATCGACTTACAGTTGCCTAAATTTAGAAATAAGCTGCTACTGAATTCCTGCTCCTCTATGACTGGGGTGGGGTGTACACGGGAGGGGGAGAGGTATCCATCAGGGGGAGGGGTATCCGGTTCCTTCTCTGGGGGGGAGAGAGGGGGGTCTGGTTTCAGTGAAGCAGGACCAACTGACTCTTCTCCTGGCCTGTGGCGCCATCTTGTGGTGCCATCGTGTGCGGCTGCTACTAGCAGACAGAAGCTTGCAGTGGCATCCATCTTGTCGTGCAGCAAGATAAGGAAAGGATTCCTAGGCCACCATGTTGGATGTACCATACTGCTGCTGGATGGTGCATTGTCTGTGACTCACATTCAGGGGAAGTGCGGGGATACTGTAATGGATTCAATGACCTTGTTCTTTCAGGATTCGCTGGTGGTGACCTTGGAAAATCAAATTAAACATAGAACCCACACAAGAACGTGCACACGTGCATGTCTTGCCCCACTGACATAAAGCTACACACAGAAGCCATGACACACATCTCTAGAACTCACAGATTACATGTCCACCAGTAGTAGACTCATGGTCACTTCCTGTTGCATATATCGCCACAAACATATTCCAGACACTTCAACCAATAATGTAAACATTTTCTAGATCTACATACTACATATTCAAATATTGTCACTGATGTTCCCCAGATAGAATAAAACTCCACAATACCTAAAACACACCCGCCATATCTTTGATATAATATAATAATAATGGCTACTCATAAAACACCAAATCCCCCCCCTAAGATAAGTGCCAACAAAAACTGAACATGTTCTTGAGATAACGTTTGTGAAGAATACTTTATCCAGGTACAGAATGAATACATACCGTTTACCAAAACCAAATACATCAATAAATATAACAAAGTTTTGATAATATATCAATTTGTGTTGATCTGATCAAAACAGCTACACATATTAGTTCATCAGCTACAGATACTCTAGTGGGCCACTTGACACTTATTTTGAGACATTAAAAACAATGTCATCAATGGACTATTAACATTTGTAATTAAGAGAATGGTACTTCAATATTGAACATAATCATAGATCATATCAATTAAGGATTGACTGGCATATTTTTTGCGTTCATCGAGGTATGAACGTAAAAACCGATGTGCAAACTGTATGAATCCGCGAAGCGGTTCATACA
>JAVCKZ010138993.1:0-21234 GCA_034780755.1 Lepetodrilus elevatus
ACATAAACTGACGCAAAACACTCATTTATTTCCAATTTGAGCGGATAGGCCTAAATCATTATGGTCTTGCCCTTTAAATTTAAAAATATAAATTAATGAAGAAAAGAAGATTAATTTATTAGAAAAGTTTTCAATGCAAGGGGACATAACTCAGTGATACGACTTTAAAATATAATACACAACAGCAATATTTGCTTGCAATTCCTTCATAGATTAGTTGATGCATCAAAGACAAAATAAATAGCAGAATATTTCCTTTATTCATGTAAAATATTAATATTTTGATAACTATCGAGTGCTGTGGAACAAGTACATCAGTAAATAACAACTTTTGGGTGAATAAATCAAGCTTAATTAGTCTCAAATCGAAATTTGTTTGTCCATTATACAGGCAGGGTTCCACTTTTTCACAGGTTTCAATTTTTGAGAGTCCCGGGGACGCATGTTGATATACTTATCCACTATTTTTATTAATAAAGTGCGTCCAAACTTGCAATTTTTGCGTATGGGACGCAGGATTGCGCATTCGGATAAATCCTGCAGGTCTATCAACTCAACTGTGATATTATGCCTTTAAGAATAATTTAATTAAATTAAATTAAATTAAGCAGCTGACTGTTGTTGACAGCGAAGTCTGTGGAGAAATACAAGGCCCAGAACAACTACCTGCTGTCTTCCTTCGCTCAGATTGAGGAGGTTATCGTCCAGGAGGAGGAAGACCAGTTCAACCAGCTGACACTCGGCCAGTCAAAAAATAGGTGAGTCACGTCACACAGCCGTCATCAAGTTACGTGTGTCATTGGAGAAATATCTATCCATAAATAAATGCCCAGTGACAAAAATTAATATCACTTTTATTCCATGTGAACTATTTTTGTCGTTTTTTTAAAGAACTTTTTCATAAAATCTAAATAATTTAATGCAAATGAATTAATTACAGGTCGTCTTCTATGCTGATCAACAGTTTTTGACACATCGTCCTACATCAACACCAGACGGACTGAAAACACCTGAAAACGCCTCCTATTGAAAGTTGACCGAACTGTTGTCATATTGTTTGTTTAAATTACCGCCATTGTCTTTCAATCTTCATTGTCATCACTGTTGTGCTGCATCTATGCGTTATTTCTTAGATGCTTGACTTGAATCGTCACTGCAATTAATAGTTATTATTTGTATTGTCACAATGTCTGAATTCATTGGCCTGTTCGTTTTGTTACTTTTCTCATTCAGAATACAATCGGAATGTATTCCCGAGTGTTCAAATTTTTACTAAAGTTAGCATTCAGAATATTCCGAATGATTTGATATATTCGAGTTTTTTTTGTTGAATAGTGTTTTGGAATACAAATACAAAATGGCGGATGAAAATTTGATTATGTATGAATATCAAGTATTTTAATCTTTCATAAACCACTAATACTTATTATAACGACAGGTATATAACTTTTTACATGTATATTCCTAAATTATTCATCAAAGTGAGAAAACAAACCTCGGATTATTCGTAAATTAATGTTATAGCTCACACGTCATGAGCTGGTAATATGGTCTCAGACCGCATTTAATATCCTTCTTTGTCCATCACCATTAATTTGTCTGTATTCTGATCATTTGTTTTGAAAACGTAATGCACATGCGCGTCCATTCCAGAATGTCATTCTTGAAAATAATGCATGTGAAATATGAACAGGCCACATGAATGTATGAACATTTTGACAGGTTCCTGTATTTGTTATTTGTGCAATTTTATCATTTTTAATTATTTACTGAGAACTAGTGATTCCCGCAGCAACATTAAACTCCATATTCATGCACTCCCTGAGAACTAGTGATAATGTATAGTAAATGGAATTGATTCTCATATTGACGATGAACTTTAAGTCAGAGAGAAGGAATGTAGGCTAATTGTATAAGTATTTACTGAGAATTATTAGTCTAGAGAGAAGGAAACAGTATTTTCTTGAACACCAATGTCTTAAATGTATGTTAAATAGAATGTATCCACATGTAGACTATAAACTGTAGATTCAAATTGTAGGGAAGGGATGTAGGGCTGGCAGATGTATGATTATTTCGCAATATGGGCGAATCTATAAAATGTTTAGTAGTTCTTGTCCAAGATGTTGGAGGCATTAATTGTACATTTGTTTATGATTTTTTTTTAAATGTGTGTTCAATGTCTTTGACAAGGACTAGGTTTGAAGTGGTTCCCTAGATGGGTCGTTTCCTCACTGAAAATTGATTTTATAAGGTTTGTAGTTTATTCATGCGTTCTTTTCGTAGTATTCTTATGATATAACCAGGTCAAACCTTTTCTTCAAATAATTTTTACAGGGCCATCTTTTATAGGATTCTATACATTCAGGTATCATTGCCATTGGTATTAATTTGTGAATATTTATATGTGGATAATCATTTCGATAATGTGTACTGAGTACATGATTTCAATGTGGAATGGACAGCTAGTTTACCTATTTTTATATGGTTGTTTTACATACAATGTGATATATAGTTTTGTTAACTTTGCAGATTTGTATTATGTTATGAAATAAATTGTATTTCATTTGATATTGTGCTTTCATATTTTGGTCCACTACTTGTTTTATTTCTCTCTCTATCTCCCCTCCCTCCCTCCTCTCTCTCTCTCTTTCCTTTTGCTCTCTTGAGCAAAGTAAGTCATTGTGACCTTCAAAGTATGACAAAGATATGGAATATAATATCAAAATTATTTTAATTATTCACAGAATCTTGTAATCATTCACACACATGCATGCACGGAACTGATATTATACAATATATACTTTATATACACATGATTGAGACATTTCATTGCTATAGTACAGCATTGTTTATACTGATGAACTTATTAAAGTACAGGGGTAAAAAGGAAATGCTTGCAGTAAAATAAATTAACTACCGATACCCAAATAATTTGCTTCAAATTTGTATTTGAATATAATTTGTTTAGGGTTGGCGGTACTTATCGTTATTTTCGGAAAATCATTTAAGCTGATCGCTGCACTAAAACATTGGTCGAAAAATCAAAAGATCCAACTCAATGTTTTGTTCACAAATTTCCATATAAAATTTAAGCTCTAGCATGAAATCGCACTAAAAAATTGTTGTGATCTCTGAGCCTAGTCAGAATTATTTAAGAAATTGAAAGGGCGATATCATCCTTGTATAACTTTAAGTACGGTTTCAACATTTTAAAAGTGTTTCATAACATAAAACACAAAATATTACATAAGCAGTCATTACAAAATAGTGGTTTCGCATGAGTGAAACATTCCTGCAGCGCTGCACAAAGTAAATCACAAAGGAAATAATAACTTCACAGAAAATGCATAACCAACTGACTAAAATATCAACGTAAAGATAATATTTGTCATTCAAACTTCAAGAAATTCACATATGTACAAATATACTTCACATGTACTTGCTTTACTTTATACATAATGGTGGTGGTGGCTGATTAAGTTTTAAACTTGTGAAAGACATGGTTTTAATAAACATGATATGACATGAATGTCATTCCTTTCCAATACAAGGTATTCTTTCTTGAAGCTCTCATCCACTACAAGACAACCCTACTCACACAGCATACTCGGGCTATGACATCACATGACGTTTTATTAACAAAATTCTGAGTCGAGTATGGAGTCGTACTCAGAAATGTTTCGTAATCTCGGGGCCAGGATTCTTGTAAGTGCTGATAACCCATGTAAATGAGATCACTACGAGAATTATATGGCCTCAAAAAGGGACAGTATGGTCTTGTCAAATACGTTTTGTGGCAAATTTTATAAAACATTTAGTGTATTTAAAAAATATGTTTAAGTGGTATTTGTTTTAAATGTCAAAAATCATTAGAAATTGAAAGAAATGGCCATGGAACATCTTTTACAAGGACTAAGAATGGTCTACACCCTATATATAATGTATTAAGTACAAATTGCTCTGAATTATTATAGGTAAAGTACGAAGATACAAAATGTCAGTGACACTCCCTTGATGCATCAGTTTCAACCTCGTAACAAGATATGTAGTTAAGTATAACAGCACGAAATGGGATCTGTATTTAAAGGATGTGTTGTAGTTGCTGTTATTTACTACTTTTAAAGGGCAAGTATCTAATGATTGGAAATAAATTAGTGTTTTGCGTCAGTTTATGTATGGACATTGATTGAATATAAATGGTAAAAAAAATATATATAAATTGTTTTTTTTATGGTAACTTAGTATCGACAACTGAATATGCACCAAAACAAGCCATTGCTTATCGTACTTGGACGATTTTGGATGCGACTAAATTTTTGCATTTCATTTAAAAAATACAAATACAAGGAACTAAAAACAGAAGTATTTTTATATATTTCTGAGAAGATAATAATAGAAATCTATATTTAGAGAACATAAAAGGTTGAAAAAAATGCCTTTGCCAACATTATGGCCTTGCCCTTTAAATATACACACATGAGAAAAATCATATAGCACCTACAGGATGTGGCAGATTTAAAACAAATATCCTATTACAAGTTACTAACAAGTGGCAGTTAAAGTAAGGGCAGTGATCGTGACAAGTGTATATCTGTTGTGTAATAAAGTATAGACGGTGCCTTCGATCTTTACCTGTGGTACAAGTTAGTAGATACAAGAGCTTCAAGGAATGCCACACTGGCATAGACACAAAAAGAGTTAACATAACCCTTCTGCAGAAACAGACATTTACAATGCCTTCTCGACCGTCACGACTCTTCAAATACTGCCGTATTCCGCAAGCCTTGAGTATCTCTGATGCGCCTTCGCATCTCTGTACCGTCTCGCGTGACACGCGAAACCAACAGAAGTCAATACGAAAACTCCGAACAGAATGACGAGCAATATGAACATGAGCGTGGAAATTGGAATCTGAGGAACTTGCACTGGAATGTCGTTGCTTTTGTCTAGCATGAAGCCCAGAGACCAGCCAACTTTGGTGCCAGAAACCTGAAAATAACAAAAGCACGGCTAATTATTTGTCAGGTCACGTATCAATGTTTACTGCTTTTAAGAGAGACGTGTTCAGATTCTATAGTCGTCTTCCTAATGTGCAAGTTGATTTGCCACTACAATGGCATCAGATTAAGAAACTTTGAGTACGATATGTTCAAGCTCAAAATTTATACAATGTTTTATGAACAAAACTTTGAGTTGAGCATGAAGCTGTACCCAGAAAAGTTCCGTAATTTCAGGGCGAGTCTTTCACCAGAACAAGTTCTCAATCAATCGAATCGCTCAAATTATCGCCTATTTTTGAAAAATACAGTAGGCCTGGCATATAACGGCCTTGCATAAATCGGACACTCGCCTATAACGTACTGGGTATCGTTTCTCGAAGCTCTCTTAGCAGTTAAGGGACCATAGCACTCTCTTTGCCAATAGCTAATACATTGCTAAGGGAGTGCTATGGTCCCTTAGCGGCTAAGAGAGCTTCGAGAAACAATACCCTGAATCTGAAGTCCCGGTCCTGTCTAACACTAATTACAGCATATGCGTATATAATAACGGATTTAGCATATAACGGACAAAAATAGCTGGTCCCAATGAGTACGTTGTATGCGAGATCTACTGTAGCAATATGACACCAATAATTAAAAGACATAAAATGTTGATGATCTCTCACCTTTTCAACAAAGTGTAGGCTGTCCCAGTCGGTCTCGTTGAAGCCGTATCCCTGTGTTAGGATGATATCGACAAACCTGCTCTGGAAGCAGTAATGTGGCAGCGTTTTGTTCATGGCTGCCGGAATTACCTTGACCTACAAACAGAGTGAGGGAGTTATTGTTTTGTGTTGCAGCAGGAATCTTTTGCCCTAGTCCATGTCAAAGATGTTGCCAATTTTTAAAAGAATGTAAAATCAATAAATATTGAAAGATTAAATGCTGCGAAATATGTCATTGACAAGAACTACTTTACAGCCATACGCAAGTGACCTTGACCTACAAACAGAACATCACCACTGTAAGCACAGGAGGATATGACACAATTATGACAATTATGATAATGTTTGAAATATGATGGTGATTCGATTTTTGCTTAATGACTAAAATGACTAAAATATTATTATTATTATTCATTTTCTTTTTTGAATTGGAGTTTAGAGTCGCTTTCTATAATCTTTCACTAATATCACACCTCGTCAGTTTAGGGCAGGAGGAAATGTGCAACATCCGTAGCACTGAATGTTGCAGTAAATCTGTGAGCACCGGCTCGTACTGACAATACCAAGGATGATAACTGCATTGCCACTCTACAGACCTTGCATCCTATCAATATCGCGTCAGAAAGGTAACTTTCGTTAACATTGATGCCAGGGCGGGCTTTGAACCTGGAACCTTTGGCTCTGAAGTCCAACACTCTTCCACTGCGCTAACATATTCTACATCTCTGTCAATCAAACTTTGCACAGTAGATAACTTGGTAGTTTGTTATTGTTTTTATTTGGGTTTTAAAACCGCTTTCAAGATTCTTTCACTTATCATCATGGCATTGCAACATCCATAGCACTGAATGTTGCAGTAAACCTGCGAGCACCAGCTCATACAGACAAACCAATGATCTTTACATTTCTGGTGTTAGTTTTCTTTGGTAGCCTGGTACTTATGTTTTCTCTCGCATACAAATCAACAAGTTTTTCACTTGGAGAAGGGTTTTATACTTGCCTCATCCCATGTCTTGTTACAAAAGCCTGCAATTGCATCTTGGAACTGAGTCAAATTGAACTGGGTCATCCCATTAGTTAGATTCAGGAAATTGGTCACGTAATAGAATGTGGAAAAGGCCTGTAAGAAAACAAGACATAATGTGATTTAAGAGAAATATCTTTAACAGCAGGGTGAAATTACAAGGACAAGTAACTGTATTAGCTTTCAGAACCGTGATTTGATGTGTCGGTGGGTGTCAATGAAATGTGTTACTTTGATGTGCATGAGGATTGTCACTTGAGGATGTGCTAATGGATATGTCATTCGATGTTTCATATGATGTGTCAATAGATATACCCTTAGATGAGTTAAATACAACAAAATTAATGACAAATCAAGTCCCGTGATTACAAAACCTTTTGAGTACGATTTAATGCCAAGCTCAAATTTTACATAAACGAAAGCTCAAGTTCAGCATGAGTACGTACTCAAAATTAATCGCGATCTCAGTAGCCTGCTTACCTGTATGTGATGTGAATTAAGCAATAAATTGTATTTTTTTAAATTATGGCTTTATGTCACATCGGGAAATATCACCAATAGGCTCCCTAATCTTGGGTCCGGTACTTACATAGAACTCTCCCATCAGTGGAGGCTGGAAGGCACCGTTGAAGGAACATCGGTCGTACTTGCACGGTGCGGAGAAGTTAAAGAGGTGCTGAACCATGCCACTCTGACATTTGCCTTCTTCACCCGTTCCCCGGAATAGGAATTCCTTCTGGAAACAGTGGCATTGGGTAAAACCATGAACAAAAATTAAAATGTAAATGTCGACGACTGGCTTTAGGTTTAATGAGTATGAATTCATGCTAAAAAGCTCAAATTTGATATGGGGATTTGTAAACAAAACCTTGAGTTGAGCATGAGTTAGTGCTAAAAAATGTTTCATAATCTTCAGTGAGTGAGTGAATATGGACAATCATAATCTCAGGCCCTGGGGTATGGACTATGCAGGCCCAAAGCCACATCTAGTACAAGTAAATTGACCCCTGGACTAATAATGGATTTCTGCAGATCCACCAAGGAAAATGTCCACGCCCAACACTGTTCCCTTCTGCTCACCCTGTCCTCTGCCTCCAAGATGATGACGGAACCAAATGTTTCCATGGCGGGTTGACCTCTGACACAGGGAGCTTGGAAGATCAGGGAGTGGGTAATGTTCTGCTCCCAACCCTTCGGGGCGCACGGATCGTCGATTGTAGCACTAAAGTTCTGGGACTGGGAGGGGGAAAATGGAAAATTAGTAAAAATATTTCTTTTGTATTTTTTTTTTTATCATCCTTGGTTCATCAATACCAACTGGAATATAATCTGGGAACATTGGACACTTTTCAGTGTTGGTCCTGTTTATTGTTTATACAATAAGACTTGTGTCAACCTATCAATGGCAAATAACGAATACTGAAGCAACACAATTTTAGTAACAAAAACTGTTGTTGGTTTTGTTGTACAATACTTTGAAACGAATATAAATCCAACTAGGTGTCTGGTCCTGAGGCTTCGGTCACTGTTCCTCCGACTTTGGTCGGTGGTCCTGGGACATCAGTTATTATAAAAAGGAGTCACCTATCATTACAATAATTGTAGCATCTGACCATACATTTTAGGTGCATACTCAATTTTCCATGTGAACATATTCTTGGGTTAAGATACATCAAAGTTCCGGCAACATGTGCATCATTCAGTTGCCGATTAACATCACATTTCCATCATTTGAAGACTTTTCATGAAGATATGCAAGTATACCCATACAAGAGCGGCCTGGTATCGCCACCAGAGGGAGCACCTATCCGCACAAGAGTGGCCTGACCTCGACACCAGAGGGAGTACATACCTGCACGAGAGCGGCCTGGTATCGCCGGAGCGCCTCGTTGATTCCGTAACACAGGAAGCTGTGTGTGTACAGTGTGTAGGTGCGGCCGAACAGGTCCACGTCGTGGTGGTATCCCAGTGGCACCACTGTGGTGTTCGTGGGGATGAAGGAGATCTGAGCTGAGGCGCCACCCAAGTCCAGGGCACCGGTCGTCTCGGGAGGGCCAGCGGTTATCTGCAAATTGGACGTTGGTTTCTGGAAGAGGACAGAGATTGAGTCTTTGTGAAATTAAAAACTACCATAATAAAGGTTAAAAAATAAATATGGTTGACCACAATATGACCTTTTAAGAAATCGCATTCTGGCTGTTTTTAAAAACATAATTTATCCACATATGGCGTAATGGAGCACAAAAAGCGTAAAAATTATGTCAAAAGCATATTTTTTTAATATGCCAAAAGTGGAGAAAAAAATATTGTGCCAAAAGTGTTAAAAAAATATGCCAAAAGTGTACAAATGATGCTAACAGTGTAGGTAATGATAAATGAGTTCTGCACCTACCACGTGGAAGACGCCAGAGATGTAGTTGCTGGTGATCCAGGAAAACGCTCCCTCCTGCTCGCCGCTGATGATCCGGATGTCGCTGGAGTTGGACAGGAAGGGAAAGCCGGACACAGTGTCCTGAATGACCTTCAGAATCTCCATGCTGACAGTGCTGTTCACCTCCCTGGAATGGAACGATGTCAATTTTAGCATTTCAGATGGGATTAAAATGACACAGGAAACCATGAAATACAGGAAAGCAGTCACGTTCCTGGAGGTGCCAGTATTAGTGATGGAGGTGTGAGTGAGTGAATCAGGAGTTTGATATCGCTGCAGGATAATATAGCTGCTCTTGGACCTGTTTCTGAGGGTGTTCCTAGAGGTTTCTGGATGTGCTTCTGAAGGTGTTATTAGAGGTTTCTGGAGGTGTTCTTAAATGTTTCTGGAGGTGTTCTTAAATGTTTCTGGAGGTGTTCTTAGAGGTTTCTGGAGGTGTTCTTAGAGGTTTCTGGAGGTGTTCTTAGAGGTTTCTGGATGTGCTTCTTAGAGGTGTTCTTAGAGGTGCTCTTACTCTTAGAGGTTTTTGGAGGTGTTTCTGGATGTGCTTCTGAAGGTGTTCCTGGAGGTGTGTCTGAAGGTGTTCTTGGTGTGTCTGAAGGTGTTCTTGGAGGTGTGTCTAAAGGTGTTCCTGGAGGTGAGTCCGCCAAGGCATGTTCAGGAAGGCGTGAACCCGCAAGTACATGCGTGAAATCGCCTTAGAAACGATTGTCCTTCATTATGACGTCACGCGCGAACTTGCGTAAACGTGCCCTCCTGAACAGACCCCAGGTGTTCTTTGAGGTGTGTCTGAAGGTGTTCCTGCAGGTGTTATTGGAGGTATGTATGAAGGTGTTCCTGGAGGTGTTAATGTGTTTCTGAAGTTGTTCTTGGAGGTGTGTCCAAAGGTGGAGGTGTTAATGTGTGTCTAAAGGTTTTCCTGGGTTTTTGGAACCGTACCTGAGCATCCTCATGCCAGCAGTGGCGCCCAGGTACACAGGAGTTGTCCTCCACTTGTCCTCAGGAATCTTCTCCTTGGCTGCCTTCAGACACTCCGTCACCATTGGCCGACCTTGCTCTGGGTCATCCTCGAAGTTGGAGATGCCAGGATCTAGGAGAAAAAAAATGTCATATTGTCCATAAACATTGTGTGCAGTATGAGGTGTCTCATTACTAGACACACTGCAGTTCTTCCTTTAACCCTCTCCCTGCTGGAGGCAACCAGAGATGCCCTAAACAGCAGTGATTGTGCCTAATCCAGCAGGGAGAGGGTTAATCTCAACTATTTATCAAACAAACCTTTTGTGTATCTTTTTAACCTTATTTATGCTGGGAGAAACCAGAGTGGCTCTTTTGAGGAATTGTTATACAATCCAGTGATTTGAGTGAATATGGAGTTTCAACGCTGCTGCGGGAATCTTTCACCCATTTGCGATGATATACAATCCAGACTGAGAGTACTAAATTACTGGGTTCTCTTACACTTGGGTGTCACTGGATGTCCAAACTGCGATGCCACGGCAGTTTCGTTGAGCTTGGCGCCGTTCCACCGGTAAATGTACATAGATGTGTGGGATGATCCGGCGTCGAACACGATGCCATACTGTAACAACAGAAAACATGGAGGTAAATATTGAAAATATGATATTATGAAAAAAAATTTAAAAAAAACATTGAAGATTTTTAATATCTAAAGATCACCAATGGCAACAATTAAAGAATAAATGAGTTAAAGTGACTCATACATCAAAATCAAACGTATAGAGCTGATGATCCTGCACCACATACTGTAATTGATTCCTTCCAAATGACTTCATCAAAGTTACACCATGTGCGAGAAACACATGCAATCCGTGCAGAGAAACCTGTGATGAGTATGCCATGTGCGAGAAACCTGTCCACTCCATGCAGAGAAACCCGTGATGAGAAGTAAAATAGCTTATTTTGATGGGTTTTGGTGCATTTTCATCACTGATGCAAGTATGTCCTTATTATATATTACATATTACCAATAATAAAAATATGTGTATGAGTCGCTTTAAAGATTACGATAAATAAATATAGGCCGTATTTGAAATTGATGAGCAAAGAGAGTTACTTCCCCTTATTAGAAATGGGATGTACATCAAAAGTGTAAGCCAGTTCAGAATGTTGAATACACACAGAATATGCATGTGTGCGTCAATGGTGGAAGGACATGTAGCATACCGTAGTAGTATAATGATATTAAATTTTTTATCACAGCCACCAGAATACTTTACAGTTACAATCATGTAACACAAAATAGATGATAAATATGCATTGTTAGTGCTATATCGCTTAAGACATTTGTTGTTCACGTGATTTCACCTTTGACACGTGCACACGTATTCTGTGCATATTCTAAACACCCCCCACCCCCCCAGCTTTTTGGTCAGACAAAAATCAGCATTTCATAGCTCCATATCCATCATTTTCACGGGCACAACAAACATGTTCGTGTACAGATTGTGTGAATGATATATCACTGTCGAAATGTACGTACGTACCTGTAAAAAAATACCTGAAATAAAATAAAATGTAAATAAAAAATAAAATAAATATCATATTCACAGGCTTTGAAGCAAAATTACTGATTTATATTAGTTTTACGGTGTCTTTACTGTTTACTGATGGTTGTCACTCACACTATATATGTTCAGTTCCCTGGATTTGACCACACTGACTGTCACAAGACCAACGCCACCGATGACAAAGGAAATGAAAGACAGGAACCACCACACACTGCACCACAATGTCTTGGTTTTTGTCCGCAGCTCTGAAACACGTGGACCAAGTTGCAAACTCGGTAAAAATTTCATTTTCTTTTCTGAAGTAATAAAAATTCCCCCCCTGGGTAATTATCACTGCATGTACATGAATGTTCTATCTTTTAAATTGAAATGTTTTCCTCATTTTTGATTTGCTAAAACAATAGTCGTGTATAGATAGCATAGTTCAATAAAAATAAGAATACATGTATAAAATGCACTAAATTATATTTGTATATAAATCTTTCTTAGCTAGTTTGGTTTGGATTAAAAGCTACAGAAAAACAAATTGTATATACACTGGTAGTCCAATGGATAAAATAAACAGTTAAGAAATTATTAATAATTAATATTAATTTATCAATATTGGATATTGAATTTTCATGTAATAATATTCAACCAAACGTATTACAGTTTTATAAAAAGGTGGTAAATTAACCATTCTTTTGTTTATACTTAAACATTCTGTTTAAGAAGCCTTGCTATGCTAATTGCATGTCAATTTCAGCTATTGAAGACCATAAATATCAGGCACTGCCTTGATAAGGACGTTTATCACTCGTCTATTACTCGACACCTGCGTCACTCAAAGACTTCCCATTACAGTTTCATTCCCACCCCCTGCTGCTATTGTTTATAAAGCAAACAGTGCTGAAATTCTATAACACTCATCCAATACTTTGAAGAGGGGTTAGATATATACCAGGCTTATGGCTTAACAAGTGTGAACAATCTCGGCTTGTTTAGGCTCCGAAGAAGAAACAACAAAAGAAAATATATACTTAGCCACCTCTTAATTAATATTTTACGTTGTAGCAGGAATAGTTCACCCATAGGCGACTCCTCTTTCATTATCCAGATAGATAAATGTACAATTGACTATTTGAGACAGAATGTTATGCAAGTAGGAAAATAAAGAACAATCTATGGTATTCTCTCATAATTATTTCATAATTTATTACTTATTTTAAGGACAACCAAACATTCTTTTTAATGAATTTTGTCATCGAGTTTTACGGTAATAGTACTAATACACATATTTTATTCCTAGTGCAGGATGCTTTAATTGACTAAATGATTGTTTAATTGTTCTGGGAGCCTATTATCAAAATGTTCTTATGAACTTCTTAGCCTAAGAACAATTCACATATGAACTGTTCTTAGGCTAAGAGGTTTGTAAGAACATTTCAAGAACAGGCCCCCAGATTATTAAATTGTTAGGAAATTATTAATAAAATTGTTCAAATCAAATTATTAATAAAATTGTTCAAATGAATGCTGCAGTTGAGAAAATAATTAATTAAATTGCTATAAATTCATATGAGATTATTTTATGCAGACCTTCCTGCTCCCAGTGCAGAATGCTGCCATTGACGACCTCGACTCGCTGAAGGTTGGCGGAAAGCGGCAGAACCTGGTTGTTGGCGTTCCTCAGGACATACTGCGGCAGTAGCGGCACCCTCGCCTCATGACATACTCGCCTCATCAGCGCCTCCACCGTCACATCCCCCGGGACCGACACCCGGAACTTCCCCTGGGGGCCGTCCGGGGGCAGCACGCTATGAACAACCACCTCGATCTCGTCATTATGCCAGTCCTCGGCCATGGCTGTAAGGGGAAGTCACTCTCAAGATCTGACAGGGAGGTCACTATCTCACAATCTGAAAATAGTGAACATATGATTGTATCTAAAAAGATAATAATCATAATTGACATGCACATTTATATTGTGTTAAAGTGAGTGAGTGAGTGAGTGAGTAAGTGAGTGAGTGAGTGAGTGAGTGTTCTCAGAGTGCTACGTTATTACCCCGGTCAGTAGATCAGTGTACCATCATTTTCCTTCTCATCTCCATGGGGACTGCACAACCCAAACTGACATTTCAGGTGCTAGAAGGTTGGCATTCACATTTCCACCTCATCCTACCCATTCCCTGCTGGGTGAAAAGCCATTTTCTAACCAAGCCACACAATCATTATTTGCATTTAAAAATCATTATTCCAAATCAAGATGTCAATTTCTACAACATTTCAATGACATCACTGAGATATGTTTATTGGGAGAATGTGTTTACAAAAATGTTGATTTATTGTGATGTATACAAAACAATGATTGAATTATCGGTACTTTAATTTTCTATATTTCTAAGTTCACAAAGAAAACAAGTAAATAGAAGAAAATTCAACACAAGTGATACAGCCATGCTAACAACCATACTAGATTGTTTTCTATTTTTCGATTTCTAGAATATTGAATGATCTCACATTGGCTCTATATGTGGTATGAATTGTCTCCCTTTGACCAAAAGGAAATCCTACATCATGATGATCAAGCTTATCTGCTTCAATAGGTAAAATATAAATAAAAAAATACGTTAAAGTTAACCCTACAAAAATACGAACAATATTAAACAATTATCTAACACTAAATAACATAAACAAATCTATAACTATGGTCGATATTCATGAACCCATTATTAATTAATACAAAGGATTTGAACAATATTGTGAAAAATTGTTATGACCCTATGCTATATTTAGGTTTCTCTACAATATTACCAATATTTTTGTTTGCAATTTGCAGTTCAAGGAGAACATTCAACAACTACCAGTATGCTACAGTAACATGTACTGGAGCTCGGTGCACATGCACTGATGAAGATAAAGACACACAGAAGAAGCATCGGTACTCATTCATCTCAGCAAGATAAGATTAGCATTAGCAGGTCACAACCCCTCAAATTTCCAGAGAACGACAGTCTTGGATACATTCATGTTCATGTAATTTCAATTTTTATGAATATTCTGTAGTCACCTTACACTTCAACAATTTCACAAAGTCTAAGTTTAAAAGAAAATAAAAATGTAAAGACATGCACAATAATAATAATATATTCATTTTATGGATGCATATTAAAATTATTACAGAACAGTTGGAAAGTTTAGATGATTTAATTAACATAATTTAACAACAACAACAATAACAACAGCTGTTACCATATTTACTTGTGTATTATGCGGTACTTCTAATTAAAATATTCATATATATTTAATTGAATTCCACAACAGAACCAATTATTATATCCTAATAGATCAGAAATCATTTTTATTTCCAATTTAGTCCAAACCAGTCATTGAAATTGGTGACTGTATGCCTTTAATTTACTTACTATAAGGTTGTTTTTTTTTAATATTTCCTTGTAGGTTAGTCAACAAAATATGTACAACCAGGTACATCAATCAAACGTGAAAGGACAGTACATTAAATGTGTTGGTATTCATGTGAGTAGGAGTCCATTATTTCAATACTGAAATAGCTTGTGTATGCTTATAGTTTGCACGTCTAGTAATACAATGCTGACGATATTGTGACCCAAAATAACATACAAGAAGATATATTCAATATGCCCAGTATCTAATGAATTATTCATATCCAGTATGATTTTGAAGTACATTACTTAAAATTTGTACTACAGTTCAAACACCTAAATTAATCATCGAAAATACTTTCTTTCAGACCATAAAATTATTACATTTTTTAATCTTTTAATTTTCTAATTATTCAAACATAATCATTATTTGTATTCAATACCAGTTTAACAAATTAAATATGTATTCAATATACCATATATATAATGAATTATTCATGTCAACCATGATTTTCAAATACATTACTTAAAATGTGTACTATATCTATAAACCAGAATTATAAATTAACATAATTTTTCTCTTCAAAATACAAGGTAAAGAAAATCGACATAAAATGTATGACCTACAGGCTATGTACTGATATAGCTAGGTTATTAAATCGACAAAAGAAAACAGAAAACACATGGTGAATAAAACCTGCCATGAAATTTGATATATATATATACTCAAGAAAAAAAATCACAAGAGCTGACAGATATTTTGTTGGGAAGCTTGCTGCTTTCTACCAAATTGTGTATCTCAGTTTGAGAAATCTGGTGCCATTCTTCTTTCAATGAGTGTGACTCTTCTCGACATTGTACTCACAGTCTGTATACACTTTTTGATATTCTTACTCGTTACCATAATCTAAATTGATACATTAAAACAAGCTACTGGCTCTTAATTAATTTTATTGAGTATATCTACCATTAACCCACATTCATCTAATGAGTATTTTTAACGTAATATTTCTTACATAGTAAATTTATTTATTATTGATGTAAAAAAAATGCAGAGATTATTTTCGTATTTCTTCTTATTGTGAACAAACCATGGACAATGCATAACAGGCTGCTTGCATGATTGACCATGCAACGAGCCGGCGTGTATATATTCAGACAACAGTTGATGTGGCATTATCATACCTACCCTTGCTCTATGAGATAAATTTAAGGTTGTGTTTACACAGAGCAATAGCAGGGCTGAGCTTGCAAAGCAACTCTACAACCTGAAGCAGCCACTCCAAACCAGCCTTTGGGTCAGGAGTTCACTTCATGATTAAATTAGAAACCTTGTTCCTCATGATGAAACCTGACATTTAATCAATGAAAACAATTTATTTTGAAACAATGACAAACAATAATAAAAAAATATAATAATCCCTAAAAGATTTTTCAGATTTTCATTAAATTTAATATAAATTATTTTTAATTACTTTATATTTGTGTGATAATCATGTAATGAAGAGTAATTTAAGGATTATTTTAAGCGATATTTTACGCATGAGTTCGAAATTAAAATTTCAAATAAAATATAATATATTTTATAAATTATAGGACGGAAGTAGTACGATTTGAAAGAAATATGACTTGTGTATTGTACAGAAAGTCAGATTGAATATAACACGCATTTTAAACATTTAATGAAACATAATACATATTAATTTCTACATGTTTTCATATGTATCGTATTACCATATCAGTTATGAATAGGCACTTCACTAGCTGTTGAGTAATATTATTAGACAGTGCAGCAAAGTAATCAATTTCTTTATTTGGACATACAATATGAGGCTTGGCAGGGTGAATGATAAAAGTACTGATTATTAATATACCACACATTTCCTTCCACCAGTCCTGTAAAGCTTACATACACAAAAGCATAAGGAATTCTAAACATCAACTGAACCCACCACAGTACAGGTTGGTAGATTTAATCCCTCGCTATAAGACCACAACTGGCAGACATTCCACAATACATTATTATTTCTGTATGGGGCTAAAATTCAAAGGATTTTGAAACAATTTAAATTTGCAATGCTGTTTTGTCTTCTCCTCAATCTGGGGCAAAAATACATACTTTGCATTCAAAATTAGGATTTTAATTTACGAAGTTGCTTTATAACGGGTTGTATACAGCTGCAGAAAGCCCAGATAGGATATTGCAGTAATTTAGGTCAAATGGAAATGTGCTTGGCTGCAGCAAATGATTTTATGGACTTCCCAGTAAATGTTTGTACAAAATAATGTATTTTGCGATTGATTTTGTAAAATACACAGATGTTTACGTTAACATCTTTACAGTTGTAAAATTAATGTTATTAAAGGCACAATTCAAAGAATAAACATACATCTTTTTAGTTATATATGTATTTAGTTCAAGGAAACAATAATTTTAAAACCACAAGGAAATGTCAGTTTCAATTACATGCCATACACATTATATTAAATTATATTAAATATATGTCCAATATTTAAATTTCAGATGCACATTCATTTCATATTAGCATTTTCAATACAAATATGAATCAGAATCATGAACAAATTAAAATGTACAAGGAGTGTCATTTATCTCCATGAATACATACCATACAATGATAGGGTAATAGTTCATTGTCAATAAATTAGCATTCGAACAGTAAGATGCATTAAATTACAACAGATCTACCCATGCGTGACGTATCTTTCAAAATCCTGTATAAACGCTATATCAATAGCCCTCTGAAATATGTGTTCGCTTCAACAGTGGTAGAATAAAGCTCCTATTTATTCAATACGAAATGCGAAACGTTAAAAGTGCAGAGAGCAATTTAGCTACAGATGATATGTACATCTGCTTTTCAACTCAAAACTTGTGATAAATATAGCCAAATATTTGAAACTGATATACATGTACAAGAATCAAATATCTTTTTAAATTATGAAAATGTGTACAAATATATCGAAACTGTACAAGAAATATCCTCTCAAAAGTTTTAAAGGCATACAATCACAGTTTGTTGACATGTTCTATTTCTGCATGTGATCGGGCAAATTAACTCGCCTTCAGCAGGGAGAGGGTTAAAGATAAAAATAAAAAAATCTTTAAATAAATAAAACATGAAAATATTGAAAACCAGTTGGACTTGTGGAAAATGCAGCTTGTTGCTCAATGTACAAGATAAATCAAATGTGAACAAACCATGATTGTATGCCTTTAAATGCTATCCTTAAAATAATAAAATAAATGGAGAAAAAAAAAATGAGTTTTTCTACTCGTAAACTAGGACAAATCAACTTGTTATAAATATTTCCTTCCTACATATATAATTAGGTCTTTATATGTTTACAACTGTATGATAATAGAATGTGTGGTGACTCACTGAAAAATAATGTCCATATGCTGTAAATATAACTAATGCCCATATGCTGTGAATATAACTGACAGATTACTGACACTGACATATAGAAATGTACATGATAAATAATACAAAAAAAATACATAATATCAGCAAATTACAACATGAAAATATAACCTAAATTTTGAAATAATATCAACTACTAATAAGAATAAAATTGCATTAACAATTATTTATTTTCTATTATGAATGATTTTTGTTTATTGTTTATATTCGCATATAAATATTACATGTACATTTCAGGAAATATTATACAACAATTTTAATAGTCTAATACAAAATTACTTTAAATTCCCAAATGTGATCAAATATTTGATGTAATTGATTAAATGACCACATTTTCTTCATCCCAATCCAATACTTCCATAGATATTTTATTATTGACATTGTGGCCATAGTTCTAGTGAAGTATGTGGTGTGTAATGTATTCCCCTAACAGCCAGTTTCCTGTCAATCAATATGTTATTGTAATGAACATGTATCAGCTGACAGTGTTCCAAAGCATTCAAGCCTATACATGTTCAGGGCTAGAGAGTCGAACAATAGCCAAAGCAATTATACCGATTTAAGGGTAAATATTTCATTAGACGTACATGTACACACATATTAAAAATACATATGAATTCCTGGATAGAAAAAGAGTTATAAGTCATAGTCACTAATATTCAATTCAATTAAATTGATTGATATTGTAATGCAAATAGCCGAATGTTATTCCATGCATATCATATCAGGAGTACACTTTAGGCTAAATGTAAATGACAAATTGGCTCATTTAAATAATTCCCAAATCATCAAAGAAAATCAATACGCATGAGTGATTCATGCGACAACATTAAGCAATCAATTTCACTTGCCCAGAAGTAAAACAAAATATATCTTTTACAATCATCTTTAATTATAGGTATTTCATTATGCAACAGACTTATATTGAACAATGATGAAGAAAATATTTACAACGAAAAATTAAGTTGAAGAAATATTGATTCCCCACAATAATAAACATTGAGAGATAAAAAAAAATTAAAATGTGTAAACACATACATATTTCTATATTTATCAATAATAATTTATTACCTTGATTTGTAACCAATCTGAGAATGTGATATCAGTGATTTGGGTATTACTTTGACCTTTGACCTTGCTAAACTACCTAGTACAAGATCTATGCTGATGCATTCCGTGATGACAAACTTACATTAAATTTCCTCTACTTCGTTTTACCCAAATGGCCAAATGGCCTTGATTAAAAGTTAACAACATATTGGTAAAACAATTTTACAAATTGCGCGCACACAAAAATCCAAAATAATTAAATAAATAAATGTGCACTTGCAAATCATTTGAAAGCAAGGTGACCTTGAACGATTTAACCCCAATGTATCTTAGTACAAGCTGTGATATAAGAGAAATAATCTTGAAAGCAGCTCTAAACACCAATTTAAAATAATAAATAAATAAAAATTGTTACAGAATTATATGCGATGTCCACCTGATGCAGACTTCAATTCTGATAGCCAAAGCAATAATGTCTTCCATCACTAGTTTCCTCTTTGCAGATCTAACTCAAGACATGCATCTCATGTCAAAATGAAATCGAGGAAAATCAACCAGTACAAATTCTAAAATTAGTTAATACCAAAAAAAAAGATACTGCCTCAAGATGTAAAAGAGAAAGAGAAAAAAATATAGAAAAAAATATACAATTCCGGATAATTAAAGAGAAATGTTCTCACTATTGATTTCAATTAAATATTACTCGACTTTCACATTTACAATCAAATAAAGCAATATTTCTTAAACAAAATTCCCATTTATTTATTTGATCATGCAGGGGCACATGTGAATTTCCCTCGAGAATGAATTGGTCAATCGGTGAATTTTGGAGCTTAAGGATTATAAGGTCAGTGTGAATGTCCACAACGTTTTGGCTATTTTTAGCCGGTTACCACGGTAACAGAGAAACCTGCTGGGGGTCTTCCTGATTGATGTCCAGTTAACCTATTATGGGGAACGGGGAGGGGGAGGTGGAGGATGCGGGGGAGGGAGCGACCACATCTTGAATTAAATACCCCCCAGCCCCATACTCTAATCTAATCCCATTCGAAGCTGACAGTAAAATAACAACCCTCTTGGAAGCTAAAATCTCTTTCAATCTTGCTCAGTATTATTTAAGAAGACTATAAAATATGTTGAAATTCAGGATATTGATATGAAATATTTGTAATAAAACACATGTTGCATGTATTTCTTTATACTTGATTTAAACACTATCAATTTATTTTGTGGTAAAAAATAAATAAACAGCACAAGAGAATAAATATTCCTGTAATAAAAACTTTCACCTACGAATATCATAGCATGAATAAATGTGTATCTACAACATAATATTACTGAAAAACTGAAACGATAAATGTGTGTGTGTGTGCAATAAATTGCAATAACAATTTGTAGAAGTATTTAAAGGCATAATATCACAGATATTTATGGTTGTTTTGGACTAGTTCTTAGCTATAAGTATAACGGCAAAATACATTCACTTGACATACATAAAATCATGTTTGGACTTCCAAAAACCCTTCTACCGCTGTTTGGTAGACAAATATCCAATGCAACCCCCTGTAGTCCACCGATAGACAACCTAAATATGGTCGTATTGATATTTTCTTCATTATGTATATGCAAGGGGACATAACTCAGTGGTACGACTTAAACATATAA